>BGPR01012392.1:9536-32952 GCA_013235015.1 Araneus ventricosus
TATATATATATATATATATATATATATATATATATATTGCTAGTTTTGTAAACATTTTGGTTAAGGCTAATTAACGTCCCTTTAGAAGCAATACGAGAACTATTTTGGAAAGGACCTCATAATTTTGAACCGTAATCAAATAATGAGGATGACATCTGAGTCGGTACCCTTCTCCAAACTTTTACATCATAACATGAGAGAACGTTTGATCCCAACGGATTTAACGTGCAACAGACCAGCATACACAATGGATTTTCTGTTGAATCCTGTATCGAACCCGCGACCCTCGTGTCCCGATATTAACCCCTTAGCCGTCGCGCCCGTCATATTGACGTGCATCGAATTATAGCATTTTTAAGCTTATGAACTGAAATTTACTCATTGATTAGCTTTATAATTTGACACAAAAATGATGTAGAATCCATAAGCATCTCAAGTATTCTGTGCCTTCTGAGATGAATGAAAACGAAAGACCCTTTCCGAAACAGGAGGGGTCATCATTTAAGAGTCGCATACCAAAGAAAATGTGACTTTTAAGGGGTTAATAGTAAAATGTTCTAATGATATCAGAAACAGATCAAGAATGTGTTAACTCTTCTTTTATTAAGTTTGTTAAGCGAAATTTTTATTTGTTTGAAAAAAATAGTTGTCAATTTAACATATATAGAAACTATCCATTGATTTTATATGTAAAACGAATCAAAGTAACAAATGAATGTAATGGAAACCCAGTATAAGAACCAATTTTAATCGAAAATTACTTCAACATTATTTCCTAAATAAAAGTTTATTTCTATCGATAAATCTATTAACATTTGCTTTTCTGAATACAAATGAAAATACCGAATTGTGAAGAATCGTTGCTCTGTCCCACAGATGAGCACAAAAATTTCCTCTCTACTATTTCAAACAAAAATATTAAATAGTCTTTTCAAACTTCATGTTTACTAATCTCTCAATTTAAATATAGTCAGTTTATTATTGCTTATATCTTTCATTCCCCTTCAGATAATAAGTTCAATTTTCATTCATTTAAGAACGTTTTAATGAGTAATTACTTTTTGTTTGCTTTTCAATCCCACAAAATCATCCTTACTTCTAAAATCATCTTTGAGTAACACGCCCGCCATTGGAATTTATTTCAAAGCTACTCTTTTACCTATTGCGTGAGAAATCGTAGCAGAGTCCTGTTTCATTTTCTCGTATACGAAGCGGAAGCATCGGAATTGCCAAAACATTCTACCGCGAGATTTTGATAAATCCTCACGATTTAAACATCTTCGAGTCCGCAAAAACCATTTTTGGAATTACGTCAGTGAACACGATATTTTAAAACGCAGCGAACTCGAATGAGGGAATTTGGCACGTATTCCTTATGGATGAGTTTCCTGTTTTGCTTATTTTGGATTAACCTAGACGCGGAAGTTTGGAGATGGGGGTGCCAGCTCAGGTGTCGTCCTCGTCATCTGACCACGATTCAAAATTACGAGGTCCGTCCCTAAATAGCCTTCGTGTTCAAAGGATGACTTAACTACAATTAACCCTCCTAGCGTCAGGCCCGAGATATCTGAGTGAACATTCTTCCTCTCATAACGGCAGACCCGAGACTGTCTCGGGAAAGAAAAGTTCCATATAAGTGTCAGGCCCGAGATTTTCCTTCTACAAGTTTTTCTCTTCTCCCCAGGTGTCACGCGGCGACATAATGAGAAGGAGTATCTGTGGTCAGCGGAGGGTCAGTTTGACCAACTTTTCTAAGAATGCTCAAAGAAGGGTCTTCTAACAAAGGATTCTGTCACAAAGAATCGAGGTTAGAAGTCATCTGTCACTGTTGAACGATAACAGGTCTAATAGATCCCCTACGGCGCGAAAATGACCACAAAAGGGGGTTGAAATCCTTTTGTCCAAAACCTCACAACTTGAAGAATAACCTTCTCGTTTAATGTGACAATTTCGTTAAACTTAGCAATCTGAAAGCCTAACGGCTGGAGGGTTAAGTCATCCATAGGCTTTCGAACTCGATGCAAAAATGACAGGCAATCCATCCACATCTCAAGTGTTCGATGGGGATTTAGTTGAATCAGTAGGGCAATATAACCCCAAAACACAGAGGAGATCATACAATTAGATAGTAAGGAAAACTCCACTGTTAATTAAACACGTTAGTCGACACGACTCACGTTTGAAATTCACACCATCTATCTAATAAGAGGTCTCCTTCCAGTGGCACCGAATAAGGGGGGGGCGAGGGGGGCTGTCGTCCCCTTTTCTGGGAAAAATTAAATTTTTATTTCTTTTCAGCTGTTTTAAACTAGAAATCATGAAAAAGCAATAGTATTCGGGAAAGTTAGCTAATTTTATAACAAAATTTTTAAATTTTGTTGTTTGCCTCCTATACTCCAGGGTACTTTTAGGTATCAGTAAATATTTTTCCCCTCACTTTTTCACCCAATCGACGCCCCTGAGTCCTTCTCTGCTATCTCTTAACTATAGTAGAGGAGGGGTCATTTGATTAGAGAGTAGGTGTGAATCGTATTTGATTCACGTATCGATTAACGTGTTAACACTGTTACATTGTCGACTAAGGTGTTAAATGTATCGAGAGTCGAGAATCATGAAAAGCACGGATAGACAGACGCTTTGAAGTTGTCACTTTTGAAAATTTTAGTGGGTATATTTGAAGAAGGAGACGGGATTCTTTCATTAAGATACTTCAATGTTTACCACTGAAGCATCAAAACGATAATTTGATTACGGGAAATTTACTGGAAAGTGAAAAACTGGCGGGCAATATTGAACATTTGCTTGAATAAAGCCATAATTTCCTTGCCCTAAAATGTTCATTTGAAAAAAATATAATTCCCTATTCATACAATCACTAATGTTAATGTAGCATACTTCCCACGGCCTTTTTATTATTTTTTATTACTTATGTTTGTAATTATTTATTATTTATGTTGTTTGTATTTTATTGTATTTATATTGACATTTTTATTTTGTATTTTATTACATTGTTTTGTATTGTATAACCTAATTTTATGTATTATATTGTAAACTTCTATTATATTGTATTGTATTACGCTGATGTTTGCATTGAAAGTTATCTTCCCGCCGACTCGTGACATGCTTTACATCCTTTGGGTAAGCAAGGTCGGCGTGGGCAATAAAAAAATCACTAATGTTTTATATGTCATAATGAAGGCCATATGTGCTCTCATCATACACGTCAAGTGTACCGAGCCAATTTAATACTGGAATCCATTGCACATCTTGAAAGAGGAAAAAGGACAAGATATGACAGTACAGTGTAAGACAATGTGCAATTAGATACTGGATGACATGCGCAGTTAGGTTTGTATGTGACTGTGACATCACGTGAATTGATTCCATCATAGACTCTATCCAGACTCTAATCTATGCGACAAAAGGAATTAACATACACAAGAAACGAATTATCATTTACACGTATAAAGGGGTGATTTTATTGTCTTATCTTTTTGTCTTTTTCACAAAAACAAGTTTGCCTATTCACATAAATACTATGTTTTCGTGACTTATAGCTACAAGATCAGCATTCTCTAATCTACGTGCAAAAAGGAGAGCAAAACCATAGAAAATATGGAAAAATGCTCACACATTCGAATGCAGGCATGATTTCTTTGCTTTAATATTTTAAATATGATTTCCCTACTAATACTCTGACTTCTAGCTTGTGAAATAAAGAAGTGTATTACTATCTGTTTGCATGTAAAAATGCAAAGATAGAGGAGGGAAAGGGGCAAGCTGTCGAAAACAAATTTTATAACATTCAGCCTATCACTAAGAATTAGTTGGTTTATTTTAACCAAGTAATGGCTCAGTGGCTTTATTGTTGCCAGGCTTGGTATCGGACATACCCTATCCACTTATAGTCACCTACTACTCAGCGTGCCAGTTTCAACTTACCTGCACCCTAATGGTGATTTGTTCTTTAACTCTTTAAAATGCCATTTTTTTCTAGTAGTGATGTAATAAAATAACTTCGGTATTGACATTAATTTAAGAAAAGAAGTTGATTTAGCTTATTGGATTACATTAATTTTTTGTTAATTTTTTATTAATAACCAATTTAAGTAATTAATAACTAATTACCAAGTGAAGACACTTCGTTAGGGTTTGAGATAAGAAATTGGAACATTTAGGTTTGTGCTTCATCAAATAATCTGACGAGAACTCATGCCAACCTTAAAAATTGCATTTTAAAAATCGATGAATGTGGTGAGAAGTATACTTTCCACGGCCTTAGAAAGGGTTAAACACCTTTATCCTGTCTGAATGCCTACTGTTTCAAATCTAGCCTTTGCGACATTTTATCTCGCTTTCTCGTACAATGACCGGACTGATAGGTTGCATCCTTCTCCCTTCTAGAATTTTTTTAAATTCACCTGATTTTACTCCGGCATTTCATTATTTCACATCTTGTTTAGTTTTTAACCCTTCAACTGGCTGAAACGTAGAAAGTCGCTCTCTGATGACTATTCAAAAACCGGCTCCGTCGCAGAAAGTCGTCCTTCGATTATTACTCTTAAACCGGCTCCGTCGTAGAAAGTTGCTCTCTGTTTATTACCCGAAAACCGACTCCGAAACATTTGCGTTCACTATTTAGCTACAGAGAGGCCGTTTTCAAAGCATTCAGCTGAAATATTTTTGCCGTTCAAAGGGTTAACCTGTCATGCATGAGAAGAAATTTCAGAATTTAAAAATTTAGCCTTCAACTTTTACCACTCTTCTAGCCAATAGCGTCCTTCGAATATTTTATTGGTTTAGAATGGCCCGCAGTCTTCGTGTTCAGCCAGGTCAAATAATGGCCCTTGTGCCTTAACCACTTAACTAGTTCTCCCGAGTTTACTCGTGCATCAAATTATGGCATTTTTACGCGTAAAGTCTAAAATTACGTCATTCGTTATAATTCGACACAAAAAAATGAAGAGTTACTCATTAACTTCCCAAGTGTTCTATGAAACCTTAATTGAATCAAAACGACAACACATTCCCAGAACAGAAAGTGTCATCTACTTAGACAGTGGAGAGAAATCAGTGGTTAATCTCCACAGAAACCAAACCAAAATTCCAATGTGTATTGCCATACATAAGGCGACCATCCGTCCTCTTTCTGTAAGTTCTGTCCTTCCTCGAAAAGTGCACAATAAATTATGCTACAAATGTTTTTTTACGCATTTATCATATCATTGTGTATTCGGTATTATTGTCGCAATGAATTGTTTCTTATATTTATGATATTTTTGTAGCTTCAATTTATTTGAATCCTCCTATTGTTGCAGCGGATGTTGGTCACCTTACCATATATCGTAATTACAAGATCTGAACTCGATAATCTACGTGAGAAAAGGAACCCACAGAAAACATCAAACCACAATGAGAGATACAGAAATGGGAAAAAAACCTTTTAATCCCCCGTTGCCGAATCCTCCACCTCGAAAACACGTTACCAGAAACCGCTCGTCCCATTGTGGAGTCGCGTGTCCAAAAAAGCATCCTTTTATCTGTTTCGCAGTGAGTGAAGGGATGTCCATTACGGGTGTGATTGTTCCCTTGGATGCTGTTCGCCGGATGGGTTTAGATCATTGGGAGGAGGGGGGCTCGAATGAGATTTCCGCCAAACTCGGCTCGGAGGAAGTGGGATTTGCCAGATATAGCTCGACGGAGGGAGCAGACACGTGTTGATGGGAATGGAGAAGCTTACCACGATACTTTGTAGCGAAAAGGAGACGAGAGCTCTTTTCTGTTAATGTTAACTGGTTGCTGTGTTCTACGGGCTCAATGAGTGCTCCATTCATGGGAAACCTAATCGTCATTCGATAATAGAGTATCTCATTGGTGCAAAAGTACTGCATCTGAAATTGGACTTTCTTATGCAGTGGAGTTCTAAGTACATGTTTGTAGCTGTTTTCTAAAAACATCACGAAAACAATCTAATGTTGTAACAGATATCATATATATCGCGTTGCTTCCCTTACAAAAAACACTTAGTGAGAAGACTCGCTAAGATGTGCTGTGCTTGGATGGGTCGTTCGAACCACCTAACATGATTCTCTAGTATAATTTGTAAATAACTGTAAATATTCACTTAATGTTAATTAAAGTTAATTAGTTTAGTTCATTAAACTCATTTATTTCGACCTGAAAGGTATGCATTATTTAGCAATTTATTTCACGGCCAACTTGGTTATTCAAACCAAAGGAGTTGCAACAATCCGAAATTTTGGATAATCCTAACATTTTTTTTAATTTTCTGAAAACTTTTCACTCAAAAATTAGGGAAAAATAAGAAATACGAATCAGAAACAAAGGTAATGTTTAATCCTAACTTAAAAGAAGTATTCAAATTGGTTTTTAAGAATGAATACAGCACCTTAACCCTTCAACCGGCTGAAACGTAGAAAGTCGCTCTCTGATGACTATTCTAAAACCGGCTCCGTCGCAGCAAGTCGTTCTTCGATTATTACTCTTAAACCGGCTCCGTCGTAGAAAGTTGCTCTCTGTTTATTACCCGAAAACCGGTTCCGAAACATTTGCGTTCACCATTTAGCTACAGAGAGGCAGTTTTAAAAGCATTCAGCTGAAATATTTTTGCCGTTCAAAGGGTTAGTTAGTGGAAACAAACTCGGATATCTTCTTTTTACCCTCAACTTGTTTGCCACTGTACCGCCTTACGTCTTCACATAGCACCCAGACTCAATACTGTACTGCATTTGGTACATCAAGAGCATTTTATCGAATTTCCCGGATAATCCGAATTCCCCACAATCCGGATTATCCGGGAGCCCCAATTAGTTCGGATTTCCGGGGCTCTACTGTGTCTCCTAAGTTGAATGTAGTGCAACGAATCGAAGGTGGCTCAGTTTTACATAGCAAATGACAGACACTTTGGCGCAGTTTACAGCGGCGAATTAGAAACCTATAAAATGGCGATTGATTCTCTATTATGTTACTGCGTCCAGTTTCACATTGACGAATGAAATGAAATAAAAATCATTTTAAGGTATCCGACTGCTTTAAAATCGTCGTTTTTGATGAAATTATCAAAAAACTTTTTACGACTTAATTTTGTAGCCTGTTTAACCAGCTTCCTGAAACTGTCTCACTTTTTACTCTACGCGAATTACAAATGAAGTTACAGCTGTTTTATTACCGAACTGTAAGCATTATTTTATGCTGCATGAAAACTTTAAATGTGTTTTCTGCGAAATGATATTTTTGAGGAAAACTGTCAAGCGTAACAATGATTTCTCAAAAAGTTATTCAAGTATTGATATGAAATTTTGTGAGATTGTAATGCTTGATGTTTTCCTCTAAAAACTAAGTTCAATTTTAAAATCAAGTATTATTTTTAAGTGCTTAAATATAAACGAAAAGCATTTTTTATGAAAAATTACCAGTTTAGTAGCTATGTTCAGCTATATCTGAAAACTATTTTGAAGTCCAGGAAATATTTTAGAGCATAACACAGATAACTGTCATAAAAATGTGCTCCTACAAGGATTTATATATATTTAGAATATAATTTTGTTTATGACTGTTAGCGTAAGGCAAATATTTTAGTCATTTTTCTTCAAATTTCTCAGTTTTTTTAAAAAAAGTATTATTTTGAAAGACTAATTTTGCAATATTTTCACAGTTTTATAACATATGCAGTTGAAAAATAACATTAATATATATATATTTATATATATAAGTTATTTTTCAAAAAAATGTCTCCGAACACAGTCGGATACCTTAACCCACCCGCTGTCTCACGGGGCAAAAAAATAAATAAATTAGGAACAATGAAGTCCATTCACGTTTTGTTGTTGAGATTGGTAGAAATGCCGCACCAGCAGGCATGTGGAAATTCTCATGCCACAAGCAAGTGTGGAACATTACCGTGCGTACTATCTGCATGCGCTTCTTAAATACACCTGATGCCCTACAATTAATGAATGTTAGCATACCTTTAATATATGATAGAGGATTGTTAAACATTATAGTTCTCTGTTTTTGATCAAAAACTTCATTTAAACCAACAGGAAAAAGTCTAGAAAGAAAATAAATTCAATCTGCTTTAAAACCATAGCAAAAATCTCTGTATTGAATTTTCAGGATGTGAAAAGAAATCTTGTTATTGTTTTATAAATTCCCAAAATACTATTAGCCTAATGTGCTGTTTTTTATGTTGATTTTTAGGATTTTGTAAGTTAATAAACTATAAACCGAGACAATTTACAAAAAAAAGACTAACTATCTTTCCTGTCTTCTATAAAAAAAACACGAGGCAAACTGCATTCAAATGGTTAAAAACGAAAGGGGTTATGTCAAGAAGGTCAGCATTGATAACAAATAAATTCAACTAAAATAATCTGGTTCTAACCTTCACCTTGTTTATGAGTCAATCGCTAAGTGAACTAAAGATTACTTAATTTTACCAATCTAATTCAAATATTTAATGATCTAGGACTGGAGAAGAGCAATAATTTTGGCAAGACTGGGGAGCCTTGATGCAACCTGGCCAGTATTCAAAGAGAGCTATCAATTGATTTCAAAATTAGGTAAAATCTCATTAAAAAATCTAACAAAATATTACAATGTCCCATAATTTCTATCTGAAACTGATATACACACTAATTGTATACTAATCACAGTTATTGAATATAGTAAGAATCTAAAAATAATGGGGGAAATATCGTCGGCTCTCATACAAATAGACAGATTGGATAATAAATATAATCGAATTGGAAATAATCAAATATAAATACTAATTTAAAAAATTCTAAAGCAGTTCTTTGTTATTTTTAATAAGCGAAGTCAGGTGATTTCACCTCAGTAACGTTAAAGAGAACAGACGCATTTTTAACGTTAAAAATAAAAAGAATGCCAGAGAACATTTATTTAATGTTAACTCAACTGATGTTTTATTTATTCTAAATTAAACAAATAAAACTAAAAGCCATTCGAAATAGAAACATAAAATAATTCTTTTTATTATCATAACGCTTAATTTTATACGTTTTACTTCATTTAACATATTATTGAAGAATAAATAATATTATTATAAAATATTAAAGAAGATTCGAACATTTAATCCGGATAATTTTGCATGATAATGTTCTGGGCTTGATTCGCTTGCCTTTATATTGTTTTTAAAAATTTACTCTTAAATATATGGCAACGATAACGAGTACACAAAAAATATATTTAATATTGTAGCAACGCGCAATGTTAAAATGCGGTAATTAAGACAATGAAAAGCATTGTTGTAAAATATATTTAAAAATATTTTTAAATTTCTTAAAATTAGACAAAACATTGTATAGAAATAAAAATTTGTACCACTGAAAAGCTAATTTGGGCAATTTTAAAATGAAGTAAAAATTGTTTTTAAGCGATAATTTGTTCCAAAATTATTGAGGGAAAACGTTAACATTTGGATTAATTTTTAATTAAGAATCTAATTAAAATTTTTTTAAACTTTTTCTTAATAAGCACCTATTACCCAAGAAGTAGCTACCTGTCAAATTTGATAGTTCTAGGTTCAATGTTGTGCCATGTAGAGCGTTTTCAACGATTTATGCATCATGCATATCGCATAATCGAATTTACAGATAGTATGCCAGTTACAAACATATCTCTTTGTATAATACATGTCGCATAATTGAATTTACAGATAGTATGCCAGTTACAAACATATCTTTTTGCATCATGCATGTCGCATAACGGAATTTACAGGTAGCATGCCAGTTTTAAACATATCTTCTTGGATCACGCATGTCACATAATGGAATTTAAAGATAGAATGCCGGTTATAAAGATTATCACGTTAAAAATTAATTTCATTAGTAAGATTATGTAGTAGTCAAAATTGAAAATAACCTGATTTTTCACATCTGTGGCAAATGCATGCGGTACAACTCAATTTTGTTTCTCGAACTCCTTAACTTTTGTTGCTACTTACTGCTGATCTGCATTAATATTCCTCTCTTTATCGCAAAACGTAAGAGAAAAGTATTTAGCTTATTCAATTAATACGTTGATCAATGAGATACTGCATTTAATATGTAATCTGAATGGTTTCTATTTCAAACTGATTACGCACCCAAATTCAAAATGTTTTTACTTTAAATTCTTTGAGGTGCGAGAATTGTTTACAGAAAACTTACTCTACAAAATATGTTTTAAAGAAAAGTACAAATGACATTATAGAAGAAAACATGTGCAATTCCTTTCTTCCTTATCGTAAAATAGATTTGTCTGTATAAATCAAACTCATAAAAAATTACAATATAAACTTAGGCGGATACTTTTACAGGTTACTGAACATCATACATTATTCTGTAGATATAAAATATTCCCAGCTTCATTTTAGAGTGAAATTCTTTGCATGAAAATTCAGTTGAATTCGATAAAAAAATTTAAAATGAAAGATTCATTTCAATTCATTTCCTTTAATAAATATATCATAATTGAAGAAATTAAAAATCTCATGAAAAAGACTTATACAAAATACAAATTATTTTTGCTTTTAACACCATAACTTTTTATAAGTTATGCATATTTGATAAAGGAAAGAGAATTCCTTTACTTACTGCAACTATTTCAAACACTACAAAATTGCAACAAATTCAAATCCAACTTATACAATTTGTGAGTTTCAAATAACCAGATTTTTCAGAGGAACAATCAATTTCACGTGCCAATGCATCAAGATTTAGAATTTCTAGTCTTTGCCTTTTTGATATGGACCTTCGATGTATCGATGTAATGAACATTTTTAATTATTTAAAATTTAATAATACGACGCTGAATATTCTTAAATTTCAGTTGTTCTAAGTACTACGCATCAAATATTACACCAGTGGCAAAATAACAATGATAACAGCGATTTTCTCTAAACAAGATTAAAAATAAGAAATTCATTCTTGGACAAAGGTAAATGTTCTTTCAAATTAAAAAATATTTCAAGAAAACTAATGTCAATACAAAACACGTTATCTCTCATCTATTTTCTAAAGAAATACTTTCATTAAACCACGTTTATAATCATTATACCCTTCTCCATTTTATCTTCAATCTAGTAAATTACAGAAATATTCCTGCTGTTCTGCAACTTCTCTTTTATACCTTCAGTTAAATTATGTATCTTTGGCATAAAAACTATTCAATACAGCGTTCTGCTCTTTGTAAAAACTTTAAATCCTTTTTAAAATTAGTATGCTTTATTCTCTTTTTACTTATCGTTCTGAGCATTAATTTATGTCTCTTTGTTAATAGCAGTTCTCAAGGTCAATCATTGCAATTTAAGATAATATCAAAAAATAAAACTTAAGAACTCCTTCTGTGTTCTCTTTTCATTCTTTTATTATTTTATTTATGGGACTTTGCTATTAAAAATTCTCAAGGCCCATTACATATAAATAAAAATAATTACAAAATTAAAGGTGCAGAAAGCCATATATTGGCCATTGCGGCACAAACATTAAAAAATCAAATAAAAAACTAAAGATAATCTGACTAAAAATAAAATAGACCTATTTTAAAAAACTTAACTCCACAATTTTCCTAGATTCATTTCCATTTCAAATTTCCTTACAACGGGTTTTGGAAGGCATCTAATGTCCCACCTCAAACTGATCGCTTTCTATTTTTATTAAGTGATTCCGATTCAAAACCCTCATCTGCCATCAAAGCTGCAGAGAGTGTATCAACCCAAATCCTCTCAACGTGCCATAAGAGAGTAAAGAGACACGGTGTCTTTTATTGAGCAAGAGGTTTGCGATGAATGATGGATTTTTCACGGCGCCGCTCACCATTTCAATGCCGGAGCCTCAGCTGTCAGTCGCCGGAGACAACCGGACTTTCCGCGGCGAGCCGGATTGGCCGCTCATCGGCCGAGTTTTGCCGGACTGGACGGACCCGAACGGTCGGTTCGCTTCAGCAAACGGTTACTGCCACAATTTTTAGGCATCTCTCGCTGTAGGGAAGGTTTGTTATTTTAAGGCGGTTTGTGCGTGTGAACAGATAAAAAGGAAAAAAAGACTGTTATTTTTTCATCTGCCGCTTCTAATAAAGCACGTGAAAATGCAATAAAAAACTTCATATTATAAGCACAGAATTCTTCCCAGCATATTTTTTTGTATTTTTCAATCTGGAAATACTTATTTTGTTGCTGATGAAATACTGAATATTTTTCTAGATCAAATGAAACAATGGCTATGGAAATAAAATTTATGGAAACGTATTTGTAAATTCTATAGACAAATATAAAGCAATCTATTACAGCATACAAAATTTTCAGTTTCAATTTCTAATCGGGTCTTTTTTATTGTTTGTAGGAGGAATACGGTTAGGTAGATTAGATAACAGGTTTTTTTTTTACTTTTTTTTTTGGGGGGGGGGATATTTTTATCCATCATTTATATTAGTTGATCTTTAGTAAATAAAAAACGGATAGTGAGAATGAAGATAGGCACTATTCATTTTACGTGTTTTCACACTGAATTGATACGTGAACTATTCATTCTAAAACTTATGAAGAGCGAAGGTAGGATCACAGAATCTTCCGTAATAAAGAAGAAACTCTCATACTTGTCACTTCTTTACGATTTAAATATAGTGTAGAAGTTAATAAATACGAATCATTATTATTCTTAAACAAATATTTTGATTGTTTTGATTATTTTAAAATATTTCATTTAAAATATTTATTGTTACAATGAGTGAAAAAATCTTTTTCTTTTGCAAAAAAGAAAGCCCTGAAAAGCATTAATTTCAAAATAAATCGCAACCATTATCATACCAATTGTCAGAGAACTATTTTGAAATAATTATAATGTTTTCGCAGTGGTAAAAGCAAGCATCTCTATACATGAGATTCTTTAAATCAATATTTTTAGCGTTGTTTTTTAATTAGCATAGGACTGCAATTTCAGAATTTAACATTTCCTAATCTCCCATTTATTGCAATTTTTTTTTGAAAACATTTACTCACAATTTTGTGCATTGTAGGAAAATTTTAAAATGAATTTTCATAAATATTTATGAGTTACGTTTTGTAAGAGCGAATTAAATTGATATAGTAAACGTGTCACTGTTACATAAATGATTTCGAAAAAGTACTTATATATTTTATAAAACTATAAATAAAATTGAATTGTTTCATATGAATTGGAATTTTTAAATAAATTAACTTCTTTTCAAACAAAATTGAGTTATGGTTTTCTGGATTTTAAACACTGAAGCAGAACAAAGGAAACAGAACACAACAGAAGAAATGATAAACTAACTTTGGAAACTCTATTTTTTTTTTTTTTTCAATTTGAGTTGAATCAAATTTTATAAAATTTATTTTATTTACTTTTAGTCAAAAGTAACTCGTAATAACAAATTTCATTCTCTGTACTTTTGTTTGATGAAAGTTAATTTTAATAAAATACGTTTGACTGATTATTATCGTCATGAAAATCACAAATTTCTGAGCCAATAAAACCCTTTTTATATAAAAAGAGCTTCCTTATAAAGAAATATGAAATTTAACTTGAAATTCTTTATGCAGAATTCGAATGCAAATTTTTATAATGAAGAAAGCATGAGTGCGTGTCATTTACATCGCCCATGGTCGGGACAAAAAATTAAACGCATTTATTTTGCTGTCGTTGAAAACAAAATTGTGACTGATATCAATGAAATATTCTTTGTTTTGTTAACAGACATTACTATTTCGAGGATAGATTCCAGATTAGAATAAAATCAAGAAACTGGATGATAATTTACTTACCAAACATACACTTGCATACATCCTCCTAAATTAATCCAGGTTTTTATTTCCAGTTTAGTGTTCATAAATATATACCGTTATATTAGCTAGTTATATTGTTAGTTAGCAGAGCAATAAAATAGAAATATAAATTATGATATTCTTCATAAAGCGACCAACTTAGATCACAGAAATGGCAAAGTACAGGGAAACAGTAAACTACTAATGGTTTCTAACATCTATCCATTGTTTATTAATGCAAAGTAAAGTAATCAGCAGCCAATTGTGAATATGGAATTTTGAGATAACGAGTAAACAAATGGTTTATTTTATTTCCCTATCCTAGCCTAGAAATTGTCTTCAAGATATTTATTCTTAGAATAAAAGCAAAATTTTGTATCTTAGCTTTTCAAAATGGACATTTAAAAGCGATGAATTTCCCTTTCTTAGGCTCTTACTGCAGTTTCTCATGATGAAACTACATGCTAAAAATGAAAAAAAAAACTATTCATAAAGACAGGAAGCTTTGTGGTAATACCAACTACTAAAACAATTTTAACAACAATCTACTAAACAACTTTTAAAAACTACTAGAAAGGATTTTATGTTTATTTTTCTCTCCTTTTATTAGTTAAGTTTTTATTTTACTATTCATTTTTTTCTTTTGTTATTGATTAAGCTCTCTTGTAGTACACCTGAACCAATTTTAAAGAATCATAATGATTCTAAACACGGGGCCATGAAGTATTGTTATATATATATTAGCTTGTTTTACTTCAACAACTGTTCGCAATTTTACTTTATTTCAGTATAACTAATGTATATTTTAATCTTTGTCTGCTTTTCTATTTCTAAAAGAAGCTGTAGTAATTTTATAAATAATCCGTTTAAAATATAACTTGTATCTGTAAGTGTCTGAAACGCTGCTTCAGACACTCGCTATTTTTATTGTTTCAGAAAAGTGCATTTCGTGGTAGATGCAGCTTTCTAGACTACTCAGGTTTTTTTTGCTACTCTCCTTTACTAATGCATATTTTTGTTAATTTACGTTATTGCTTAATTGGAGTTATTTGTTATTTCATTTTATTTCTCAAACGAATTTTTGTTTTATTTCCTACAGCAAATATTTTTTCTCAACATCGGAAGTTTAAAATTTTAATACGATATTTTAGTGGTTCTCAAATGCATCATCCAAATCAGAGAACTGAAATTCAATAGTGGTCACTGGGGAAAGGTAAAATAGTTTAAGTGAATAAATTTTCTACTTATTATTTGTGAAAAAGTGATTTAGAGTAGTCTTTTGTTACTTTGTAACCAACATATTATAAATCAAGATTCACAATGATGTAAGTTTAATTTTTTTTCAATAGAAATCACTCTATATATTTACAGATTGAAAAATTCATATTCTGTAACTTTATATATACAGTGGAGTCTCCCTATAACGAAATCGCTTGGTTCCAATTGAAAAATTCATTATAGAGAGAATTTCGTTATACGGAGATTAGAGATTTTTGTTGTTATTTAAGTAAATGTTCCAAACTTTTAAATAGGTGCGATAAGTTCAAATGTATTTAATTCTGATTTTCAATTAAAAATGAAGTAATATATATTATAAATTTGTTAAAATTATGCTAATTTTTATTGTATAAATAAAATGCTCAAAAGTTAAGACAATTCACCAATTTAGAGAATAACATGTACTAGTGTGCACTTACGTTTATTTTACTTGAAAAATTCCGTTATTTTACATTGCTTTGCATTTCGTGACATTAAATTTTCAGAAAAAATTTTACTTTTTAAGAGTGAGTGGTTCCAGAAACAGGCACGTGTGAGAGAATTGGTTGCACAGAAATTAGCAACTTTCCTCAAAAATGACAAAAATCGAAAAGATAAAGGTCTGAAAAAATTCGTTATAGGGAGACAACCACTTCGTTATATGGAGAATATTTTGAATGTTATTTAACGTTCCGATTAAAAATTTCGTTATAGGGAGAAATTCGCTGTAGAGAGACTTCGTTGCAGGGAGACTATACTGTATTGGAAAATCTTTCAGTTTTTAATTAACTCCTTTTTAAATTAATTAATTTCGCATTTTATATAAAGTTTTTGATATATTTTTATTAAACTTAAATGCATTCAGTAGTTTATTCCTTTCAGAATATTCGGACGCCCCATATATATGGCAGTTTGCTACATTGCATTTGGGAATCCTATATTTCACTTTTTATTTAAAACATTCTCTAGATTTTTGTTTTAAAAATATCATAGCCATAGATTGTATAATTCTACACATTAATAGAAATTTATCTTCTTATGAATAATTAAAGCTGTTGCTTTTATTTGAAATCATGAAACTAATATTTTTCACTACTGTTTTATCACATAAAATGCTTCCGTGAATTTTACTTCCGTATCCTACCTTTTCATGGTTTTCTAAATTCTATTAGTTATTCGGAACAAACTCTGTTTCCTCAAGACTCACATATATAATAGAATTTACTTCATTCTAACAAAATAACTCTTAAAAAGCAGAAGGATAATCTTATTTTTTTAAAAATAATATGCATTTTCTACATTTAATTCTTTGATAATAAAATTTCAGGTATTTTCGCATGACCGGACTCATGAAAGGAATAATTTTGTCATTTCATATTAGGTTTAAGAACGACGAATCATCAAATTTTTAGTGTGATATCGCGGCCTTGGATCAGATCTAATAAAACCCAAAACCTCTTCAAGCAGCCAAATGAAAGTTGTATTTTACAAGTTAATTGGACTCGGAATATTTCTGACATTTTAAGAAAATCACTTCTCTACAATGTATTGAGAATAAAATAGTCCTTCAGCTAAAAAAATTATATCTGTTTGATATACTTCTCATCGATTTGTTAGATGTTAATAATAGAAAATAATTATAATAGATTTTAACCACAACATTTATTATCAGCTCTTTCAAAGTTCTACATACACTACTGTTACCAGTCCTTATAATCTTAGATATTACAAATAAACTGTTGCCACTTATTGCAAATATCTACATAAACCTAATAGCATTCATGGTATAAATCAAAATTGGAAATTTTGGACTTAGCACTGTTTTGATTCAAGTCATGCAAAGCTATACTCATTCGTGGACAACGCACATTCATATTTACATAAACGTAATATTTACATAAACCTAACATTATTCATGGTATAAATGAAAAGTGGAAATTTTGGACTTTGTTTTTGGGCACTGCTTTTATTCAAGTCATGCAAAGCTATACTCATTCATAGACAACGCACATTCATATTTACATAAACCTAATATTTACATAAACCTGACATTATTCATGGTAAAATTTAAAACAGGAAATTTTGGACTTAGCACTGTTTTGATTCAAGTCATGCAAGCTATACTCATTCTTAGACAACGCACATTCATATTTACATAAACCTGACATCATTCATGGTATAATTTAAAATCGGAAATTTTGGACTTAGCATTGGAATTAAGTCATCTACAGCTATACAGTACACAACAGTTGAGCAGGGAGAAACACTGTATACATTTATTTTTTTCATAACGTATTCTTGAGAACACCGACAACGTCGTCTTACTTTGAAACACTACATTGTATGAAGTTAAAAAGTGGTTTGCACTTACCCCTACTTGAAGAACGGCGGTTCCCGCACCAAACTAATGGGAGTCAGACAGGTTTACAGGATTACGTTGAGAAGAGTCATCCTTGTTTCAACATTTATCAAGTCACAAGAATTTTTTTCACATAATACACAGACATAGAAAAAGAGAGATCGCATATCCGACTTTACTGTGTTGGTACACACTACACGGGACAAGCGTACTATTGGGAGCGGAAGAAGATAGTTGCGTTTAGTTTCGTGACTTTGTCATCGAGTCACGGAAGGAGGGTCGGAGCTTGACCACTGGCCCCGTTGGCCGCTTCGTTCGAAATGAGCGCGTTCGCTCGCGAAAGGCTTTTGCCGAAAGGAAAACACTCTTTTGACGCCAGGCTCGCCCGCTCTAAAACCTTTCCGAAACGGCTGAGAAAATATGATTAAGTTATAGCGGCGGCGGCGGTAGTAAATACAACATTTATTTCGTCGCCCTCGGGCTGTTGTTTTAGAGAGAGAACGAGAGCGGAGGGGGGGAGGCGTCTCGGAGGAGAGGGAGGGGGCTGGAGAGTGAAGCCGCATTTGGCCCGAAGCCGGGTCTCGTTTTTACTTTTTCCTTCAAAACCCTCACTGATTCCTTCCGGTTTGTGTGCGTTCCCGTCGTTTTTTCCGCTGCAGAAGAAAGCAAACAGGCGAGCCGTCCTTCTCACCTGGACCGGGAAAGTCCGTCGCGGTGGCCTGCCGACGTGTGTGTGTGTACAAACACGCGGGCGAGAAGGAATTTACAAACGCGAAGACAAGCCCCGGGGGTGTTCGAGCGGCTACTTAAGAGGAGACGGCCCGAGGGGGTGCATCGGCGCCCCTCTTGTTGTGAAGGAAACTTAATACCGGCCGGGAGGGGAGAGACGAAGGATTAGATAAATACTCCCCAATTTGAATGGGAAGGAAAAGCGCGGTTTAAAGAGAGAGAGAGAGAGGATGCTTACCTGCCAAGAGCAAGAGTCCAGGGCCAGGAAGGACATTGTCCCGCGGCGTGTTGACCGTTCTTTGCCGGAGCCGACCGGCGAGAAGGGGGGGCGGGCAATTCGTAGCCGTCGGGCGCGGGAGACAAAAGTCGGTGATGGGCAATTTGCCGTCGAGTGGCCCAGGAAGTGAGCGGGGAGGAGACCGACTCGGTCCCCGCGGGTAGGTGCTGCTAGGGGGAGGGACGACGCCGCAGGGGCACATGCGCACCGCCTACCAGGGGCGGGGCTTCCGGAGGCGCCCCTGCACACGGCTCGGACCCGGTTCGGAACCCTCCATCTGATCCGTCTTCGCTTTTTTTCTGCCTCTTCCTCTCGCGGACGCTCGACATTGGGCGGAGGAGGGGACGGAGGGAGGAACGACTGTCCCACTGCGCATGCCCCAAGAATGTGCAAATCTTTTCTTCGAGTATAAATAAGAAAAGACTATGTCTTAGTTTTTTCAACGTATTTCTTTCTTTATTTAAAGAAAAGCGCACTACAGAGATAACTCCATTTACAGAGTGCAACGAACAGCAAGCACACAAAGAACAAAAGCCGCAAAGATATGAAAAAACGCATTAGGAAATAAAATGCTGAATACAGAGAATATAAAAGTTCAAAACACAAAAACATGAAAATTTTGCAAACGCATAAATAATTTTAAACGAAATCACGCAGTCACAAAAACACTGAAAGATACGCACTAGGATTCTAAAAGTCGTATACTGTGATATTAATATCATAAATATACATTTAAAAAATGTTTAGTGTATTCTAAAACACTTTCCTCTTAAATTCAGAGAGGGTTTAACCAGTGACGCAGTAACTATAAACGGCAACCGTGCAGTTATATAACATTTTTGTCCCCTCCTTCTTTATATTTGATTTTAAAAGGAGAAGAAAACACTGCATCGTCGTGTCTCCCCTTAAGATGGGTGTTTTATCTTTATCACCACTTTATTGAAAGCCACAAAAAATACAAAAGTAGAATTTGAATAAGATAATTTGAAAAACAGATAATATCAAAAGAATACAATACGAACTTAGATGCTTTAAAAATTTTGAGTTCTAAAATACTACAGTTCCCTCGCGATCGTCCCCCTTTATAGTTAAAACATTTAACAAACGATTTAGATTAAAAATAGAAAACAGGAGAAAAAGTTATGAAGAATTTACATTCCATTTTTTCTAATAGTAAACATTCGGCCGAGTATATAGTTTCAACAACAGTGTGAAAATAGTACTACCGAAATTCGATATTGAAACTTTCATTAATAATCCTTTTTATCATACTCCTATTGCCCATTACATGCGATATTGTTGGGATTTTGCTTTGTTATTCACGAATTCTTACAGATTTGAAGTTCGTATTTGACAACGTATTAAACAAAAAATAAATCCCAAGAAATCGCGCAATTGTTTGCAACATTTTGGTGAATTTACGTCATTTAGTGTATTTGTGGATTTAGTTATACATATGTTAACTACTTTCGTTGCGCATTGTTACTTGGTTATGTTACTTTTGAATCTGACTCAAAGCAATCCTGACTCGAGCAATAAGTGCTGAGCTAGCACCTGAGTAATCCTGACTCGAGCAATAAGAGATGAGCTAGCACCTGAGTAACCCTGACTTAAGGCGATAACATATTTCGCTTTCAAACTGCAAGCGGAAAATCAAACAATGAACTTTAATTCTCCACTTAGCAGCTCTTTAATTAGGTGATGTGTTTTCCCTCGGGAATGGGTTTTCGTATTGATTCCACTAAAAGTACATAGAAAATTGTATGGCGTTGAATAATATCTCGAGTGTTCAAGTTTTTGAGTATTATTCAACGCCATAATTTTTGAATTGAATTCTAACATTAATTAATGACTTTATTTTAATTTATAAATTTAAAAATATGATAAATCGATGGACCTACGACTTGCAGGCAGATCAGTTAGGTGGTTAATAATCAAATTAATACATTAGAATTAACACAACTTTTCTTTGCAATTTGCTTCAACAAAAACATTCCCTCTTTTCATTTTGAACTCATTCATTGATAGAATGCGAATTAAAATGAAAAGTATTTTGCTCGCTCTGAACAAAATTTAAATCGGAGAGCATGCGCACTGTCGAAGCTTTTACTTTCCCCGCGGCTTCACCTCTCCTTTCCGTGTCGGGCATTCGCGAAAGGGGGAAGGAACTGCTCCCTCCGCTGATTGGATGAGTGGGATGGGGTGGGCGTCGCCTTAGGGCTCATCCGAGAGGACAAAGGGAAGATAAGTCTCGGAGAGGGGAGGGAGGAGAAGCTCCACGCCCAGGCGGCGTGAGAACTTCACTTTCTCGTGGCAGGAGAGAGGAAAACAAGGAGCAGCAGAAGAGTAGCCTTCTGTCACATAAGGCGAACTGTCCACAACCCTTTCAAATAGGGATGGCGGTTATGGCGAAAATACCGGTTTTACAGGGTTTTATTCACCTCCGGTTTAACCTGGCGGTTATAACCGCTCAAAATAACCGATTTCGGTTATTCAGGTTTTTTAATCTCCGGGTTAACCTGGCGGTTATAACCCCCCAAAATAACCGGTTTTTGGTTATTCAGGTTTTTTAACCTCCGGTTTAACCTGGCGGTTATAACCGCTCAAAATAACCGGTTTTCGGTTATTCAGGTTTTTCACCTCCGGTTTAACCTGGCGGTTATAACCGCTCAAAATAACCGGTTTTCGGTTATTCAGGTTTTTTCACCTCCGGATTATCCTGGCGGTTATTGCGAAAATAATCCGTTTTCGGTTATTCAGTTTTTTCACCTCCGGTTTAGCCGGGCGGTTATTGCGAAAATAATCGGTTTTTGGTTATTCAGGTTTTTTCGCCTCCGGTTTAGCCTGGCGGTTATTGCGAAAATAATCGGCTTTCTGTTATTCAGGTTTTTCCACCTCCGGTTTAACTTGGCGGTTATAACCGCTCAAAATGACCGGTTTTCGGTGTGTGTTTTTATATGGAAAAAACGCCGTTTGTAGACAAATTTTTTTATCAATATTGTTTTCACAGGAAATCAATCCATTGGCCAATATTTATCTGTTCATAATGACTCTTTCAGACGCTTCAAGGAAGCGGTTGTTCGCTGATTGGCCTAAGATGATGAAATTCAAAGCTTCGTGACTTGGTAAATTTTAGTCTAATCGAACCTCACATCGAGCCTATCTTCCAATCCGGTTTTTTTACCCGGTTATTGGATTTAAAAAAAAAATAACTGGTTATAACCGGGAGAAAAAATAACCGAAAAAAACCGATTAATAGGACCAAAAAAAACGGTAGGTTTTTCCCATACCTACTTTCAAATACTCTGAGCTGGCAAAGCTGCGAAGTCTGTTTCTGATATTTTCAACTGTCCTGTCCTTCTACATGGCATGAAAAGGCGTGTGAAAGCCATTCTTTCTTCTCAAAAATGAAAACACATTTCATTCAGTTTAACCTATTATTGAGTGTCAACTTTTAATTTTTCGCAAAAACTCGCCTAATAATGATTTTAAATGGAGCATATTTTAATTTATAATTAATAAATGCAGGATATTCTGATTTATTTGATACTTTTGGGGTAAAAAACATTTTAAACCGAAATGCTATCGTGAAATTTACGTCCCTTTTGAAACGTTCCAAGAAGGAAAATGCTCAAAAAGCCCTTTATTAGATATAATGGCGCAAATGAAGAACAAAAATTAAAAATGAATGTATAAAAATTTAAAATATGCAATGCAATAGAAGATAAACAGAAATTTTCGGAAAGAAAAAAATTTCTGATGGGAGAGGTTACCTGTGAATTACAAATTTAAAATGAATTATGCTTTTATTATATGATAATATCCGTGTTCAACTTGATTTATTCCTTTTTACTTTCTGTTTTACGAAGTGTACAAAGAGAAAGTTCTGAGATCGTCAAGAAACCCGACCCCAAGATTTTAACCACTTAACTGAACAGTTTTCTTTGCTATCTAATAAGATGACCCCTCCTGTTTTGGAAAGGGGCTGTCGTTTTCATTCATCTAAGAAGGCATAGGATACTTAAGATGTTTATGGATCCTACATATTCTTTGTGTCAAATTATAAAGCTAATTAATGATTAAATTTTAGTTTATAAGACTAAAATTTCGATAATTCAATGCATGAGTATTCTCGGGCTGTTAAGTTAATTGGTTAAAGAATCTCTACGTTCTACACCTCCTTGACTCCGGAAAATCCGAGATTGGACTTTCAAATCCTTCTATCTGATTTAGTTTAGTTTGGTTATATTAACGTCCCGTTTTGAAGCAACACGAGGGCTATTTTCGGGCGGACCTCGTCATTTTGAACCACGGTCAGATGACGAGGACGACACTTGGGCTGGCACACCCTCTCCAAACTTCCGCACCACGCCGGAGAGAGGGCGTTTGGCACTGCGTGTGATTTAGCCTGCAGCAGGGCTCATACACGGCGGATCTTCGGTGGAACCGGGCCCAAGGCCCTTCTGGCCCCAAGGCCCTTCAGGCCCCAAGGCCGAAGACTTACCACTAGGGCCACCGCGGCCCCTTCCTTCCATCTGAAACAGTCAACGATTTTGTTTGCCACGTGGTTTAACTACTGGAATTGTAGATCTGTTTTAAATATTTTATTTATTTATTTAAAGAAAAGCACACTACAGAAAAAACTCCATTTATAGAGTGCTGACAAACACACATAGAACAAAAGTCACAATGAGTAAATAAAAAATAAAAAAATATGCCTTAGAAAGCAAAAAGTAGACCACAGAGAACACATAAAATCATAAAACTTATGCAAACGTATATATAATTAAAAACGAAAACACATAATCACAAAACAAGACACACTATGACACCAAAAGCCGTATTAGGTAGATTCCTTATAGGAACTCTACCTATTGCAATGATTCTCAAGACACGACTTTCGGAAAATTTCTGCAGATCTTCACCGATCATGACCCCTAGAACCCAAAACCACCCTTCGTTAAAAAGTTTATATATATATATATATATA
>BGPR01012393.1:0-44823 GCA_013235015.1 Araneus ventricosus
TTTTTATATGGATGAAGAATTTACTTAAGTGGTAACGATTCACAAGTCCAAAGAAGTGACAAAACCACAGAACGATGCGACAATAGAAGTCCTGTAATCTGCATTTCCCTCTTTGTATGAACGATGTCAAAAATACTCAGTTGAATACGATACTTACTTCGAAAAAAAAAAACACCAGAACAACAATTTCCATCCTTACTAATTCTTCCGTACGAAAATACGCTTCAGAACTTCTTGAACACAGTAGTATATTGGAGTCAATTCACATTATATCTTTAGTCACTTAACCAGGGATGGAGCCAATGGGAGGACCGGTGGGTCAAGACCCCCCTGTTGGGGATGCCGTAACCCCATGTAGGTGAAAATTTTTGTAACCCGTTCTCGAAACGGGGTATTCAACTAATAGATAAATAAAGATCTGGCGAAAATTTGAAACCAATTTCATTACACTCCTCCCCCCGTACCGTCGTTCCCCCCGTCAGGGAGACCGTGTCCCTCTATCGGGCAGATCATGCACCCCGTCGGGCAGACACTATCGCCACTTCTGCACTTAAAACAAACGTAACTTCACTGCACTAATGATGTGTTGAGGCTTCAAGATCGTTTTCCCCTTAAAGTTGCGTGGTGGATGCCAAAATCAGATTGCTCAGGGCATTTGACTGTTGTCACGTGAGCTTTAATAGACTGCAATAAAATCAACCGCGTTTGCGTCAACATCTTTTATGCAACTTCTCAGGTTTTTTAAATTTAGTATGCCCAGGGGGTTTGAGAATGGAATCTATTCAGATTCAAAATGTTAGAATTAGGAAACTCTTCTTAGCTTCCATGTTTCTTAAAACAAGAAATAATATTGGCGGTACAAAAAGTTTCTTCCACCCCACCCCCTTTAACACATACACGTCAGCAGGAAAAGAAGTTTGAGGCTTTTTTCGGAACTGTGAAACGAAACTCACTTAAGCTTGAAGCAACAAAATATGGCAGAAAAATTATTATCGAAATAAGTTACAAACTGCTTATTCCCTCGCTAGTGACGACGCTGTAAAATTGATAATACACAAATAAAGCATACAAAAATTTGAAATCAAAGCGAATGTTAATTTTATATTGTTGAATGTATAAAAATGATCGCAAAAATATTTTAAGCTGAAATTTTTATTACATAAAATTTTGATACTGATATATAACACGCTTGAATATAGAAATAAAATATAGAAATTTTCTCCTTCATTGGATATATTCTAATGCAACATGTCGTCGAATTCCTGATAAAAATAAATTGCGTTTTATCCTTACAGAGACAAAGCTGCAGGGTCTTAATCTAGTGAAATCTTATTTCTGCCACTTTCATTTTGTAATGTCAAAAATATTTCTATATATCATATACTTCTTTAATACACAGGCGGATGATTTATGTCGATCAACTACCTACTAATTTGGCTCTGAAAGTAATAAATTTAAATATTGTTGCATAAAACGCCAAGAGCGAGGAGAACCGCAAATTGATCGATGAAATATTCATTACCACATTTATACTACCTTTAAATTTTTCATAAATTTCCATGCATTTAGTCTCATGCACACATTTTTCATTGCATGTTTAAGTTTCATTGTATAATAAAATATATCTTAAATTCAGAGTTCAATCATTAAATTACAATTCCATTTCAAGTCAAGTATGTTTCTTCCGAGTTCATTCTACAATAAAAAACGTGTTAATTGCGATTTGTTGAAGACTTTGCAATTCGAAATTAATGTCTTATAGAATAATATAAAGAGTGAATTATATAATTGTTTTACATGTGGGTGAAAGTGGTGTAAAATATATAAAGAATCGTAAAGTCAGTGTCGAAAAATTCATGTAAATTGAATTAAGGAATTTTAAAGCTTTATTAGAAAAGATATGGGAAAAAATTGAGTTTCAATTTCGAACATTCAGTCCAAAATAAAGTACCAAGATAATATTTCACATCATAATAAGCTAACCCTATCACCTATTAAAAAGGTTTCAGGTGCCTAAGTTTTCACGGAATCCATATTTCATCAGGTTCACAGCTGAATACTCCCCAAGTAGTTTTCGCACTTGAATCAGACGTGCAAGCACTAGTGTGGCTTTAGGGTATAGAATATCGATTCAGTTCATCGATATCCTTTGTGGCCCAGTTTCCTGATATCTTAGAGGTATAATATATGTCGAAACTGAAACCATATAAATAGAATATTTTGATTAGATGATAATTTAAATATTTTTAAAATTTTGTGGAAAACTGCTAAGTTCCAAAAATTTTCAAACAATGTGCTGTAATATATACATGTTATTGAATTTCCTTTGATATCTGAATTACGTAATTGTCTTACGTCTCACAAATTACAAGATGAAATTATTTTTAAGTATTTCTGTTTGTATTCAATATGCTCTTTTGCTCTTTTAATTTTTTAATAATAGAAACTAATTATGAATTTTTTTTATTCTTTTATGAGTTTGATACTGGAAATTTAAGTCTGAGAAAGATATAAATGAAGATTAATGTGTCGTCATATGAATTACTTCCGTTTGAAGTTTGAAAGAAATGAAAACAAAAGAAATGAAATATTTAAAACAATATTATTTTCATAAAACTGTATAAACCCTTACAACATTCTAGGTTCAATGATTTTTCTTTCTTTCTTAAAAAATTTATCACAATTCTTTGGGTAAGAATACAGCAATTAGATGTTGACAGATAGATAAAACATAACTAGATAAAACACAACATACCAAAATTTTTCAACAACTTATATTTTAAATGAAATGTAAGCAATTTTATAAAAATATTTTGCCTTTAAAAATTAGTGAAAGATTTAGAAATATCTCTAATTTTGCAAACTTATTAGCTTTCGCTTCTGTATATTCTTTCTTCACTGAAAAGTATTAGAAGCACTAACACTCAGAAAATTTTTTTTAGCAACGGTTTTCCAAATATTAAGGATATATGTTCGACATGATAGTTGATGACCTAATATTGTCAAATGCTTTCCCTTAAGAATGGAAGAAAGTTTGCAAATAGAGCATAAATAAATCACGCATGAAAGTAACAGCCTGAATTTGAGGAAGAAAATCTTCCAGCTACCTTTTCCAAACCTTTCTTGAAATCTTTTCATATGCCTATGCCTCCAAAATAAAAGAAAGAAATTTATATTTTAACACAAAAAGAAATTCAATACTTAAATGAGGAATACTCTACAATTCGTTCCAAATTTGTCATTATTCCAACGATAAATTTTTCCTCCCAAATGGTTCCGAACAAATAAAAAAAAATTTAACACATTTCTTCTGCAAAAAGTATGAAACAGTTTCCTTTATTGTAGACGATATTCATTTAGATAATTATTCTACTTGATATATAAGATGTAAAGAATTCCCAAGACTCCAAAGTAGAAGAACTTAATTTATATCCAGATTCGTATTATCATATTTATTTTTCCACTAGCTGTTACCCGCGACTTCGTGCGCGAAGAATTTGAATTATTCTTTTTTTTAAATTCAAGAATGTAAATGTTTTGTTGCATTTTGAAAGGAGAAAGTAAAGGTTCGGTAGGAGATAATTTTTAATTGGACGGCTGACAGGAGTGTACTGTACATGTATTCTGATATAGTTATGTAAATTGTTTATCTATTCTAATATACTTTTGTATACCATATTATTTGCACGGATGTAGAGGTTGTGTGGGCTGGACACACGTGAACACGCCACATATGGGAAAAATATGGTTTTTCCAAATGTACATCTGCCACATTCAGTATCTGCCCCTGAGCCTGGCAAATGACATTTTTAAAGGGATTTGTTGCCTTCTGAACTGAGATGATAAATCCTTCGGCATTATCGGAAGGCGTGGAATTAAAATACTCTCTCTTCTCCCTATATCAGTCATAACAGTAGCTTTCATGACGTTTGGACCTTGGTGTGTAATTTGCGACCGTGTGCCATTGTGCAGTCTCGGTATACCGAGGTTGCGTTTTAGTAGTATTGGCACATCGGCATTCAATCTCGGCTTGTCGGAAGGTGCCCTGACAATTCTAAGATGTTGAAGAGCTCTACAGTATGTGATGTTCCTTGTTAATGCCCATTACCGTATCTACAGATGGATATTCTGTAATATCTCACTGTGAAAATTAAACAAAACATCGAGAGAATAATTCACTAACGTCATTGGATCACTGTGTAACCGCATTAAAAGCTGCAAATGCTACGACAACAGGAACCCAGAAGTGTAAGGTCTCCTTTGTGGTTAATGGTCAAAGAAAGCAATATTTTCTTATATTAACTTTAACACTGGCAAAAGCCCGCGCGCGAAACAGTAATTTGGCTTGAATTTATTTCTATAAGAATAAAAAGACTTGTTAGAAATCACGTTACAAAAATATTTTTAAACCTTAATAGCAATCAGAGAAAACATTTCATCGCAATGTAATTAATAGCATTAAAAAGATCATTTTCTGGTCTTTAAAATGGCATAAAAATAATTGTTGTCTAATAAAGATTTCAGAAGTTATTGGCAAAAAACGTCTAAGCAATAGGCTTAAAAGCGGCTAATGTTCGTTATTTAATTAAATATCTTAAGAACTAATTAACTCTGAAAGTTGAAAATAGCACCTTGTGTGTAAATTTCATGTCGCTAACGTTCACCGTTTAGGAGGAGTTCTTGTGACCGACCAATCGATCGACAGACAGACAGATACATGTAATTTCTGCCTTGTTTTATAAATATTTATAAACATAAGCAAAATTTTCAGAAATAAAGATAAATTAGTTCAAAGTCTAACCGTTTCCTATCAGCGAAGTAGGTATAAATTTGCGTTATTTCAAAATCGTCTGCACGTAAAATTTAAAAAATTAATACAAATTGAATGAAAAATGTCACAGAAATAAAATTAATATCATTGAAAAGGTAAAATTTTTATCTTTAAGACGGTATAAAAATAATTTGTATCGGACAATTTGTTCCGAAGTTACAGCGGATAAAAGGATTACGTGATAGTTGATTTTAAAAATAATTTATTCCACATGTTTTCGCATTCCTGAAGGATCACGTGACAGTAGATTGAAAAATAAAAATCTTCATCTCGAATCGCGGAGTCAATGGGCTTTCTTTGTTAACTATTTTTAATCTGTAGTCAAAAATAATTAATTTAACGTGATTTTACCTAGCCTATGTCCGTTCTCGGGTTTCAAGCTACAACTCTGCCAATTTTCATCCAAATCGGTTTTGTGGTTTGGTCGTGAAAGCTTAACAAACAGACAGACAGACAGACAGACAGACACACTTTCGCATTTATTATATTATTAAGGACTAGCTGTTACCCGCGACTTCGTGTGCGAAGAATTTGAGTTGCTACTTTTTTTTAAATTCACGAATGTAAATGTTTCGTTATATGTAGAAAGGGGAAATCAAAAGTTCTGACGGTTGATAATACATAATTGGACGACTAATTTAATTCTCCGTTACTGTAAATTACATCATTGTACTCAATGGTATCATCTGCTCTTTGGAATATATCATCCGCCATGCTATATGTCATCTGCTTCTACTGTTTAAAAGAATACATAAGACAAAATATACCTTCCTATTCTAAAAACTCTGACAACCATATCATATACGTCAATGGACGATCCTGGTTTGTTTATTTTCGATTCACAGACCGTTTTCCGGTAACCTTCCGATTTAAGCAATCGCCAAATCTATTTGACAACTGTATCAAGCTCCAAGCTCGAATTAGTTCTTTCTTTAGTAAACAAAGCGTTGAATTCCGTGTTCTTTGGGTTTGCGTAATCCTCTCTGTTTAAATCGGTTAAAAACAGCTCTTAAAGCATTAAAATTCGAAACGGAACTATTTTAATTAACTAAATCGTTTGGTTACAAATTTAACCGCAAAAAAAAATTTAGATGTCGATGAAAAGAGCGATAAAGAATAATTTTGGCAACCTTTCCACTAAATTAGGCTCTTATTTTAAGTAAACATTGAACGATATTTTCATTTAGTTATACTTAACTTTAGTTTTTAAATTTTAATCTAAAAACTCTTGGAACTATATCATATCTACCGTTAGATTTCTGTCCCGGCGTTTATTTTTCAGTTATTATTCCAGAGATTATTTCTTTTCTCAGCAAGATCACGTGATGCATGACTTTAAAAATAAGTTATTCCACATACTTGCGCTTTTCTGAAGGATCACGTGACATTTCATTTTGTTTGCGCATTCCTTAAGGATCACGTGACAGTTGATTGAAAAATAAAGTAGTAATCTTCATCGCAAATCTTGTTAATTATTTAATTGTTATCTGTAATCAAAAATAATGAATTTAACATGATGTCACCTACCCAATGTCCGTTCCTGGGTTACAAGCTACACCTCTGCCAATTTTCATCCATATCGGTTTTGTAGTTTGGTTGTGAAAGCGTAACAAACAGACAGACACACTTTCGCATTTATTATATTACTAGCTGTTACCCGCGACTTCGTGCGCGAAGAATTTGAATTATTCTTTTTTTTAATTCACGAATGTAAATGTTTTGTTGCATTTTGAAAGGGGAAAGGAAAAGTTCTGACGGAGATAATACTTAATTGGATGGCTGACAGGAGTGTACTGTACATGTATGCTGATACTTATGTAAATTGTTTATCTATTCTAATATACTTTTGTATATAACATTATTTACACGGATGTAGAGGTTGTGTGGGCTGAACACACGTGAACACGCCATGTATAGTTGCCCATGCGAAAAATATGGTTTTTCCATACGTACATCTGCCACTTTCAGTATCTGGCCCTGAGCCTGGCAAATGACATATTGAAAGGGATTTGTTACCTTCTGAACTGAGATGATAAATCCTTCGGCATTATCGGAAGGCGTGGAATTAAAATACTCTCTCTTCTCCCTATATCAGTCATAACAATAGCTTTCATAACGTTTGGACATTGGTGTGTAATTTGCGACCGTGTGCCATTGCGCAGTCTCGGTATATCGAGGTTGCGTATTAGTAGTACTGGCACAGCGGCATTCAATCTCGGCTTGTCGGAAGGTGCCCTGACAATTCTAAGATGTTGAAGAGCTCTACAGTATATGATGTTCCTTGTTAATGCCCATTACCGTATCTACAGATGGATGTTTTGTAATACCTCATTGTGAAATTTAAACAAAACATCAAGAGAATAATTCACTAACGTCATTGGATCACTGTGTAACTGCATTAAAAGCTGCAAATGCAAGGACAACAGGAAACCGGAAGTGTAAAGTCTCCTTTGTTGTTAATGGTCAAAGAAAGCAATATTTTCTTATATTAACTTTAACACTGGCAGAAGCCCGCGCGCGAAAGAGTAATTTCGTTTGAATTTATTTCTATAAGAATAAAAAGACTTGTTAGAAATTACGTTACAAAATATTTTTAAACCTTACAAACAACCAGAGAAAACATTTCATCGCAATGTAATTAATAGCATTAAAAAGATCATTTTCTGGTCTTTAAAATGGCATAAAAATAATTGTTGTCTAATAAAGATTTCGGAAGTTATTGGCAAAAAACGTCTAAGCAATAGGCTTAAAAGCGGCTAATGTTCGTTATTTAATTAAATATCTTAAGAACTAATTAACTCTGAAAGTTGAAAATAGCACCTTGTGTGTAAATTTCATGTCGCTACCGATCACCGTTTAGGAGGAGTTCTTGTGACCGACCGATCGACCGGCAGACAGACAGATACATGTAATTTCTGCCTTGTTTTATAGATATTTATAAACATAAGCAAAACTTTCAGAAACAAAGATAAATTAGTTCAAAGTCTAACCGTTTCCTAGCAGCGAAGTAGGTATAAATTTGCGTTATTTCAAAATCGTCTGCACGTAAAATTTAAAAAATTAATAAAAATTGATTGAAAAATGTCACAGAAATAAAATTAATATCATTACAAAGGTAAAATTTTTATCTTTAAGATGGTATAAAAATTATTTGTATCGGATAATTTGTTCCGAAGTTACAGCGGAAAAACGGATTACGTGATAGTTGATTTAAAAAATAATTTATTTCACATGTTTTCGCATTCCTGAAGGATCACGTGACAGTAGAATGAAAAATAAAAATCTTCATCGCGAATAGCGGAGTCAATGGGCTTTCTTTGTTAACTATTTTTAATCTGTAGTCAAAAATAATTAATTTAACGTGATTTCACCTAGCCTATGTCCGTTCTCGGGTTTCAAGCTACAACTCTGCCAATTTTCATCCAAATCGGTTTTGTGGTTTGGTCGTGAAAGCTTAACAAACAGACAGACAGACAGACAGACAGACACACTTTCGCATTTATTATATTATTAAGGACTAGCTGTTACCCGCGACTTCGTGTGCGAAGAATTTGAGTTGCTACTTTTTTTTAAATTCACGAATGTAAATGTTTCGTTATATGTAGAAAGGGGAAATCAAAAGTTCTGACGGTTGATAATACATAATTGGACGACTAATTTAATTCTCCGTTACTGTAAATTACATCATTGTACTCAATGGTATCATCTGCTCTTTGGAATATATCATCCGCCATGCTATATGTCATCTGCTTCTACTGTTTAAAAGAATACATAAGACAAAATATACCTTCCTATTCTAAAAACTCTGACAACCATATCATATACGTCAATGGACGATCCTGGTTTGTTTATTTTCGATTCACAGACCGTTTTCCGGTAACCTTCCGATTTAAGCAATCGCCAAATCTATTTGACAACTGTATCAAGCTCCAAGCTCGAATTAGTTCTTTCTTTAGTAAACAAAGCGTTGAATTCCGTGTTCTTTGGGTTTGCGTAATCCTCTCTGTTTAAATCGGTTAAAAACAGCTCTTAAAGCATTAAAATTCGAAACGGAACTATTTTAATTAACTAAATCGTTTGGTTACAAATTTAACCGCAAAAAAAAATTTAGATGTCGATGAAAAGAGCGATAAAGAATAATTTTGGCAACCTTTCCACTAAATTAGGCTCTTATTTTAAGTAAACATTGAACGATATTTTCATTTAGTTATACTTAACTTTAGTTTTTAAATTTTAATCTAAAAACTCTTGGAACTATATCATATCTACCGTTAGATTTCTGTCCCGGCGTTTATTTTTCAGTTATTATTCCAGAGATTATTTCTTTTCTCAGCAAGATCACGTGATGCATGACTTTAAAAATAAGTTATTCCACATACTTGCGCTTTTCTGAAGGATCACGTGACATTTCATTTTGTTTGCGCATTCCTTAAGGATCACGTGACAGTTGATTGAAAAATAAAGTAGTAATCTTCATCGCAAATCGCTTGTTAATTATTTAATTGTTATCTGTAATCAAAAATAATGAATTTAACATGATGTCACCTACCCAATGTCCGTTCCTGGGTTACAAGCTACACCTCTGCCAATTTTCATCCATATCGGTTTTGTAGTTTGGTTGTGAAAGCGTAACAAACAGACAGACACACTTTCGCATTTATTATATTACTAGCTGTTACCCGCGACTTCGTGCGCGAAGAATTTGAATTAATCTTTTTTTTTAATTCACGAATGTAAATGTTTTGTTGCATTTTGAAAGGGGAAAGGAAAAGTTCTGACGGAGATAATACTTAATTGGATGGCTGACAGGAGTGTACTGTACATGTATGCTGATACTTATGTAAATTGTTTATCTATTCTAATATACTTTTGTATATAACATTATTTACACGGATGTAGAGGTTGTGTGGGCTGAACACACGTGAACACGCCATGTATAGTTGCCCATGCGAAAAATATGGTTTTTCCATACGTACATCTGCCACTTTCAGTATCTGGCCCTGAGCCTGGCAAATGACATATTGAAAGGGATTTGTTACCTTCTGAACTGAGATGATAAATCCTTCGGCATTATCGGAAGGCGTGGAATTAAAATACTCTCTCTTCTCCCTATATCAGTCATAACAATAGCTTTCATAACGTTTGGACATTGGTGTGTAATTTGCGACCGTGTGCCATTGCGCAGTCTCGGTATATCGAGGTTGCGTATTAGTAGTACTGGCACAGCGGCATTCAATCTCGGCTTGTCGGAAGGTGCCCTGACAATTCTAAGATGTTGAAGAGCTCTACAGTATATGATGTTCCTTGTTAATGCCCATTACCGTATCTACAGATGGATGTTTTGTAATACCTCATTGTGAAATTTAAACAAAACATCAAGAGAATAATTCACTAACGTCATTGGATCACTGTGTAACTGCATTAAAAGCTGCAAATGCAAGGACAACAGGAAACCGGAAGTGTAAAGTCTCCTTTGTTGTTAATGGTCAAAGAAAGCAATATTTTCTTATATTAACTTTAACACTGGCAAAAGCCCGCGCGCGAAACAGTAATTTGGCTTGAATTTATTTCTATAAGAATAAAAAGACTTGTTAGAAATCACGTTACAAAAATATTTTTAAACCTTAATAGCAATCAGAGAAAACATTTCATCGCAATGTAATTAATAGCATTAAAAAGATCATTTTCTGGTCTTTAAAATGGCATAAAAATAATTGTTGTCTAATAAAGATTTCGGAAGTTATTGGCAAAAAACGTCTAAGCAATAGGCTTAAAAGCGGCTAATGTTCGTTATTTAATTAAATATCTTAAGAACTAATTAACTCTGAAAGTTGAAAATAGCACCTTGTGTGTAAATTTCATGTCGCTACCGATCACCGTTTAGGAGGAGTTCTTGTGACCGACCGATCGACCGGCAGACAGACAGATACATGTAATTTCTGCCTTGTTTTATAGATATTTATAAACATAAGCAAAACTTTCAGAAACAAAGATAAATTAGTTCAAAGTCTAACCGTTTCCTAGCAGCGAAGTAGGTATAAATTTGCGTTATTTCAAAATCGTCTGCACGTAAAATTTAAAAAATTAATAAAAATTGATTGAAAAATGTCACAGAAATAAAATTAATATCATTACAAAGGTAAAATTTTTATCTTTAAGATGGTATAAAAATTATTTGTATCGGATAATTTGTTCCGAAGTTACAGCGGAAAAACGGATTACGTGATAGTTGATTTAAAAAATAATTTATTTCACATGTTTTCGCATTCCTGAAGGATCACGTGACCATAGATTGAAAAATAAAAATCTTCATCGCGAATCGCGGAGTCAATGGGCTTTCTTTGTTAACTATTTTTAATCTGTAGTCAAAAATAATTAATTTAACGTGATTTCACCTAGCCTATGTCCGTTCTCGGGTTTCAAGCTACAACTCTGCCAATTTTCATCCAAATCGGTTTTGTGGTTTGGTCGTGAAAGCTTAACAAACAGACAGACAGACAGACAGACACACTTTCGCATTTATTATATTATTAAGGATTAAGGATTAAGGATGTTCATAGCACAAGTCTTATACTCTAGGAATATAGGTCTTTTTTTCTTGTTGTTCTGTTGGAAAACAGAAGAAATACATTTGAAAACTTTACATAAAAAGAACCCTCATTCTTTGTTAAAGATAAAAGAAGAATATGTTAATAAAATGCAGACACGCTCGATTGTAGAAGGAAGCACGTTGCGCGATAATTAATGCAACAATTGGAATGGTTGCGAATTCCAGGGGAATTACTAAAATCAATATGGAATCTTTAATATTCTTGTTTACTTTAATATTAAGAAATTATAAAGAAGTGGAATTTTTTCCATTGCCTTATGACATTACATTGAACGTGCTTCAATATTGTCACATTTATGTTTCTTTGTTAACCATTTCACCCCATTTTCTGTAGGAGATTTTTGTTTTCACTAGAAAGCGAAAGAGGCTAAAAACAAATCCTTTTGTTAATTTCTGCCATCATTTTATCGACAGAAATTGAATTTTTAAAAAATTTTAGCAAAAAAATTTTCATCATTAAATAAATTTAGATTAATTCTAAATTTCTAGCAACAGTGAGAAGAATTGTCATTTAAGTGGGAGATACTATAAGAGATAAGATATAAATATGTCATCAATGCTATAATAACGATTACTTCTTGCTAAAAGTGCTTTTGATTTATACAGTGCTTAATTTTTTGTCTAAAATAGATTGAACGTGAGCAAAACTTTAACTCTAGTCGAACAAAATCGGTTATTTTGATATATTTTTTGAGAATGAATTCTATTTTAATTAATGATTAATTGTGTCATTAAGGTTTTGAAAGGAAGTCAATCACTCAGTCATGATGTTTCTATTATCTTTAACTAGCCTTATCTAATGATGCCGTTATTCAGTTTTCTAATCTAAAAATACATAATATAATTATAATAGAAGTATATAGTATATATAAGAATATATATAAGAATAACGGCATCATTAGATAAGATTATTTTAAAGACGTCAGAATATCTTATTTAAGCCCTTTCATTATTAATCAATAAATTACAAACATTGCTGAAATATAACAATGAAATCCTATTTTACAAAATAAAAATTTCTCAGAAGAAGGATACCTTTCATTTCGGCGACTCTTAACAGACTGTAACCGCTGGCTGAAAAGCACAACTAGAACGAGAAAGTGCCAATGACTTCATTCTTAAAAATATACGACGGCATATATTTTTCAGGTCTAAATTAATTTCATATTTAGAGAAATTCTATTATGAATTAATATTTTCATGTTCGCTAATTTTTCTTGCAGTTTTTGCTGGTGATCTCGTCAGCTCTACGTGGTGGGTTCAGGTTGGTATTGGTTCGCTTTTAACAAATTGACTGCCGATCCCGCGCCAGCTCGACGCTTTGGCGCGTGGTGTGGGGTAATGTCTCAGGTGCCAGTCACTCGCCATCGCGGGAAAAGTTACGTTTAAATATTTATTCTCCGGTTGCGTTTTAGGTATATATAAACATATATGCTGGTATTAGCGTGGAATGAAAGTTAGAAACTAGTTTTCAAATTGTTTACTTATTGAAAATAAACATATAACATTAGTTGTTTTTTTATTATAATAAGATAGTCGGCATATGGGAACAACCTACTCCTATATCACGGCATTAACTATCAACACGGTTTCACATGACTGGCAGTCAATGTGTTAAAAGTCAATATAAGCGAAGCAAGCGCATTATTGATATAAAAAATTAATTCGGTTAGTTCCAAAGAAAGCCAGATTAAGGTTTGTCTGTTAGGGCCATATAAGGCTACTTCAAAAAAACTTTTCAGGTTTTGAAATACGATATGACTTTAAAAATATAAATTTCTTTCTTCAGTTCCAGTTGCGGGATGTAATAAGCAGGTGCTTAATTATTTTCTTGGGGTTATTTGAATATTTTTTAAAAAATAATAGTTTTATATTTAGAGTTATTTTTTTACATTATAAAGACATTTAAGATAACGGAATGCGCAAATCGGAATTCTAATTTTGAAAATGAATGCATTTTCTGAAAATTTCTCATAAGAAATGAACCAAACGTGACTATGTCCGAAAAAATGTGCAATAAAATATCAAGTATGAAACAGACTAACAGTATATAACAGATTATTAAGATAAATAAAATTGGATTAAATATTCAGAAAAATTCTCTCTTAAAAATATCCCAGGGACAATTTTATTTGGGTCTGATTCTGCATCATAAGAATTATTGAAACACGTCGGAATACCTTGCTTAAGCCCGTTCATTATTAATCAATAAATGACAAATATTGTTGAAATATTATAATGGAACAATATATTACATAATAAAAATACTTTAGAAAAAGGACTCCTTTCGTTTTCGATGACTCTTAAGAGACTGTAGCCGCTTGCCGCGAAGTCCAATAAGAACGAGAAAGTGCCAATGACTTCCTTCTTAAGAATATTGCACTGCATGCATTTTTCATGTCTCATTTAATTTATTGCAATTATATTTAAATTCTATTCTGAAATTCTATTTTCATGTTCTTTAATTTTTCTTGCAGTTCTTAAGGGTTATTCTTTCAGCGCTATGTCGTGAGTGCAGGTTTCTATTGGTCCACTTCTAAAAATAATATTAGCGAAGCAAAAGTATTTTTGAAATAAAATATGATTTCGTTAGTTGCGATGAAAATTTCCTATCATACTTACATACATTTCCTTATATTTAGAGATCATTTTAAAAAAATAATTATAAAAATCTTTAAGATAACGGAATGCACAAATCGGAATTCTAATTCTGAAAATGAAAATAGCATTTGAATATTTAATGCAAGTACTATTTATAATCATGAAAAATGAACAAAACGTGGCTATGTCCGAAAAAATGTACAAACAAATATCAAATATAAAACAGATTAACAATACAAAACAGATTATTAAGATAAATAAAATTTGCATTAAATATTCAAAATATACAAGGGTTAATTTTATTCGGTATAAGTCTATATACCTTCATCATATTTGAAGAAATTACTATCCTGAAATTAAAATTTCATTTTCACTAATATTTGCTTGCTGTTTTCACGGATGTTGCGGTCATCTCTTCATGGTGATTTTATATTGGTCCGACTTAGAATGCCACCATAAGCAAAGAACTTTATATTTTATAGATAAAATCTCACTTTGGTCAGTTCCGAAAACCCTTTACCGAGGCTACACATTGCGTATAATGGCTATTACAAACCGTTATTGGCAATGACGCCTAATACTTTTAACAGCAAGGAGTCTTGAAATGTTTTCTTTTAGGCACACCTAACGAGTGTTAGCATATTCGGATTTTATTTTTCGTGGCTTTGTTAATAAGGCTCCGTTATTTTTATTTATTCATTTTATTCTATACTCGCTTGTTGTCCACCATTTTGGAAGTTCAACAAGCTTAATGCTCCTCAAATATTTGATCAAACAACTTCTCCTGATAAAGACTATTTCCCCTAGAAATCGGCTTTTGCAAAAATGGTCTAAACTACTAGAGTAGAAGTGGATAAAAAGCTATTAAAATAAAGCTTCTTCAGGGGAAATCTTCAGTACTGTTTTTCTAACGATAACCTGGAATTTATAATTTTTGACTTATATCATTTGATATTCAATACTTCGGATTTAGAATTTTGTATATCATTGCAATACTATTAGATATTCAAAATTTAAGCTTGAATGAGTAATTTTATAAAACGCACCACTTTAATAATTTTAAATAATTCTATATTTATTTTTATTCGCATTCGCAAAATTGTAACATGTTGAAACCTTCTGGATATTATATATAAGCCACAACTCTTTAGAGTTAGTGGTTGGAAAGTATAAGTGAGGTTAATAATGCGGAAGTTGTTGAATGTGACATGTACTCACAACGGCTAGTATTGAAACTCTTTAGCCGTGAGAATTATCTTCTTGAGACGAAATCCAGTGGTCCAGTTTCGTTTTTGAGCGAGACAAAAATAATAACGAAACTAAAGACTTCTGAGCCTTGAAATTTCAGACTTTAAAAGAAACGGATTTCAGTTGTATCGCTTGAAATTTCGTAATATTCCGTTGGATATTTCTTAATTTCATTTCATTTAATTCAATTCCATTGTTGTCTACAGAGGAAGCTGTTGTAATCTACTCAAAAGTTAATAATAGTTAGATAAAGCATTAAAAAAAATTAGGAAATTTTACGAAATGAAGGAAGTAGACTGAAAGTAAGATTTGTGAAATTATAGTAAATCTAGTGGGAATTTATTTTCAACATTCCAGATTTTTGCCTAATAAAATATACTTTAGGAGATAAACTCAAATGCCACTCAATAAGGATAAAACGTGAAAAAATTTCGTTAACATAACATAATGTTATATGAACAACATTCATTTTGAAATTAAACTTACTTTTAAAACTAAATTTGCTGTAGTTTTCACAAAATAAATATTGTTACAAAAATCTTCTGGTGGGTGTAGGTGAATGTAATCCAACAAGCAGGATAAAAAAAATAAATCTGTATTCCACCAAGATTTTTAGAAGAACTCTAAGCACTGGTAACAAAACTAAAGAGCGGGAAACTAAAATTCAAAACAGAGATCACCACTAAATCTCAGTCGCAGCACTTTCAATAACGTCCAATATTTTATTTGCTTACCAGCTTGCTCTGCTTGTCAAAGTCCAACTGAATCTCTTGGTTTGAGAGATTGATTTTATGTCTTTTCAACAGGAAGTGGCGTCACTACGTAGGAAGTGACAAAATCTCTAGAAGGTTCTCGAAAACTTCAGCCTCCCAGTAGAGATAGGAACACAGTTCAGGATTTTTCTAGAGCATTCCTTTTGTCTCAAAAGTAACGTCTGAAAACGGAATCATAAAATAAAAATCCTTACACATATGTTCTTTTTTCCGTCAACTGGTTGACTATCTTCCGGTTTATGTATGCATATGTCTGCGAAAGCGTCAATTCGAAAACACTGTAAGCTAAATAAATGAAGTATTGGTGTTTGGGTTTTACATCAAAATTCAGATCAGTATATAATTTTGGACTCATTTTTGCGAAGAGAAGAAGCCTAAATTAAAAATACATATTAGATTTTGGATTGTACGAAAAGGATAAACACAAATTAAATAGTATTATAGAATTGTCAGAGAAGTAAATGGGAGATATATTTATAGGTTTTTTTTAAATAAAGAAATGCAAGTCGGATTTTTGATGATTTGAAATATAGTCATCAACAATTTCTACAAGAAATTACCAAAAATTGAGGCTTAATAACGTCAGATGATTTTTCTTAATTTCACTCTTGAAACAAAGCATATTTTCCAGAACTATGAAAGAATTCCAAAGAAGCATATTTTCCAGAACTATGCTTCTTTGATTAAAAAAGTGTAACCACATATTGCGATGGCAATCATATGAAGATATATGGACTAGCTAATTAGGATATTGACATAATATCCAGTTTTTAAAGTTCGGGTTATTATTGCCTTCTTTCCAATAAGTTTATTTAAAATAGATTATATTGTTACAAAATAAATTCAGGTGGGTACACGTGAATTCAATCAAACAAGCACAATAAAAAAAATTATTTCACGAAGATTTTTAGCAGAACTATAAGCACAGGTAACAAAACTAAACAGCATTTGTATAAACTAACAACAGAGATCACCACTTAATCTTAGTCTCAGCACTTCCAATAACACCCACTGTCTTATTATCTCACCTGCTTTATATACTGATCAAAGTCGAATTCACTAACTCTTGGTTTGAGATCTTGCTTTTATACTTTTTCAGCGAGAAATTACGTCACATAGCAATCTCTAGAAGGTTATAGAAATTTAATGCTCCTAATACACATATGACCACAGTTCAGGATTTTGCTAGAAGATTCCTTTTGTTACAGATTCGCAAAATATGTCGGCAAGTCGCCAGTCACCAACTTTTTCGCCAAGTCTCCAGTATCCAAATTGGTCGCCAAGTTCAGCATGACAGGGAAACAACTTTCTAACTAAGTAACAATATATAACAAATATGAATGTGTTGGAACATTTTTATATTAACTATCAGAACAAGAAATATACGAACATTTTTTCTAATGATAATTTCTTTTTAGTTCTGTCTTTTCTAATAAAGCTTCAAATTTCCTTATTTCAATTCACCTGAATTTTCCATTAGCGACATTATGATTTTTTAATGTTTTACACCATTTTCTGCCACATGTAAACAATCTAGATCCTCCTCTACATCATTGCACGAGACTTTCATTTCGAAATGCAAATCCATAAACAAATCTGAACTAGCATATATTTTATTTCAATTCGACGAATCTTCAGAACGCAAAAAGCATTCTTGGAATATGACCAAAATACAATGTGCCTAGGTTCAGGTTAGTAAAACGCTTCAAATAATTATTCAAGAACAGTTAAGTATTTTGGACGAAATAAGAACAGCAAAACTTCTAAGAGGTTATATCTTTCAAAAAAAAATCTCTTTGTATAAAAGTTATACCAGCCTTTCGTGACCCATACCACATGGAGATCGAACTCCATTTCCAGCTAAGTGTCGATGGGTTACATGCCCCGAAAGGCTGCCATGTGAAAATTATTTAACTTTGCTTGTGTTATTAAAAACATCTTCTTGAGTTATACTTAACGAATATGCAATAATATTTATCGTCCGGTTCGTTAATTATAAGTTATGAGGTAAGGAAACAACGACAATAATTTATGGACAACCTGTGCTTCTGAAGTCTTTCCATTCGTAACCAAAGTCGATTATTCAAAAGCAATGAATCATTATTTATTTCAAGTATCATAATCAATTACTATATATTGTGCTTTACTGTATTTGAAACACAATCATTTTTCAACAAAACTTTGAAATTATTTAAGCAGAATTATTAAGCTATTCAAATTATTTAAATTTCGACTTTGAAAATATGACATCAGAAAACTTTGCCGAAAACGATAACGATGTGTCGAATCGATATTCCCTTGTCTAAAAGCTAACCTGACACAGACGTTTGCGATCTAAGTACAAAAACCCCTTTGGAGTGTATTTAGCTAAGAACTTTTTAAAATATGGACACCGTGCAAGCAGATTTCTCCTATCCTTACCTGAGCATATTGAGATTCCTTCCCTTATTCTTAAATTGAAAGGAATAAATCCTCGCGTTGGCATCAGCTCTTACCGATCCAAATCTAAATAAACTTAATAGTTCGCGATAACTTGATTTCTGACAAACAGGTGGCGCTTTAAGATGTTTTAATTCTTGCGAGGAAAATATGCATGAGACTTTAAAGTGGGGAAAACAGCCTTTGTTGCTATAAGTCGCATCAACCATACAATTCAAGATTTAAGACTTTAAGCAAGGAAATTTGTCAGAGATTTATTGGTAATAGAAATGAGCAAATACATATTTCATGAAGTAATTTGAGATACTGCTCTCTGCATTTCAGTCAGCAAGTTTTAAAATTATTTCAATGCAGACTTGTTATAAATCAAACGTGGTTTCATCATCGACCAGTAATGCAATTTCATATCGTTCATGAAGTAACTTGATAGCAGATAAGAGGGATATCTTTACCAAATAAGAATGTTTTCTTAATAAAAGACGTATTTTTCTTTATACCGATGAAATAAAATGGTTATCATGGGGCTCTTTACCAATCAATTAAGTAAAAGAAAAGGAGTGAGTTTGTATTCCAGGTTTAACGGAATACAAACTCACAATAGCAAAATAATGCATTTGCATCATTACAGTGGCGAATTCAGGATTCGGGTCGGGGCGGCGCGGCGGAGGTCATAAAAATTTTGTATTGTAGAGACGAATGTCAAAGCTCATGGCTTATGTAAACCAAAACACATTAACTTAAGAGACTTGACTCACCTGAAAATAAGAGTCACAAATAACACTAAAATACTTTCGATAATTTAATAAAAAATGCAATGAAATAACTAGCCAAAAAAATTTTTCGACAGCTTCAACGCTACAAGTACAAGTGAAATAGTTAGAAAAGTAGGAAAATTTTCGAAATTGTCAAGCCAGAAATCAATGTTGCCACGATTTTATTATTATTTTTTTAATGAAAATTAAGAACAAAATGTTATAGTGATTTTAAATGGAATCAAGAATTTTGGTTTAGCTCTGGGTGGCTGCAGCCCGATAGCCCCCTCCCTTTATTCGCCACTGCATGAATAACATTACAAGCCGTACTGTATGAAGTATGTCGTATGAACAACAAACGTTTGGAGAAAATAAAGTGAAATTTTGAAGGACTTGCCGTCAGAAGTTAAACCAGCTTTGCATGATGTTATCATGAAATTACGTTGTCATGCTACTTAAATTCGTATTCCATTAAACCTGTGTTGCACCCTTTGTCCTGTATATACGTAATTCACCGGCATATTGCCTCCTGTAGCGTCTCTCTTTGCGTTCACGGTCCCATATAAAAATGTCTTGTTTCTGAATGCCTGATACACCTTTGAAGTTTATCCAAAATTTTTGCATCCCCTTGTAATATCTCGTCATTTCAAAGCAAATCTGCTATGTCTCATTACTAAGAAAGAATGGCGGAGAGAGAAATAAGCTTTGTGTTCTTTTTTTTTGCAGATGTGGATTGGGTTAATCATTAATCTACGGTGCCCACCTGTTTCGTTCCTCTTAGAATCGCCAACTCTTTGCCGCAAAGAACGGAGATTACAGAAAATTTGGTTTGGTTAGGCAATGATGTTTTTAAAGAGTAACATGCGCGCATGCGCGGAAATTAATCTTTTCATCTGTGTTTTGAGCACCACGCTATACTGCGCCTCGTTTTCATTGGACTGTTTTGTTCATCTCTTCGATGTGATTGGTCGATTCATTCGAATTTCAATAAAACCTCGTTTGGAATTCTTCGGTTTGAATATCGGTTCAGTTCTGAGTATGCTATTCTTTGTGTTTGGTTTCTCAATGAATAAATGTAGCTAAGAGTATTCCGCTATGCTGAAAGCGAAGCCGTTGATGATTTTTTAAGTTAAAAAAATTTGCTCTTCACCCGCTTGAAATGCCACAGGCATTGCGTGCGGATTTTCTCGTTTTCGGAATTTTTTTTTAAAAACCTAGATTCCTAAGATTCAATGAAGAAAAGTAGCTGCTAGTTTGCTGCTATGCTGAAAGCGAAGCCGCTGATGTTTTTTAAAGTTAAAAAATTTCCCCGGTGCACACTAGAAATGCCGCAGACATTGCGTGCTCAATCTTTCCTTTTCAGGTGACGCATGCGCAAGAGAGCAATAAAAAGCGCACTGCACATTCAAAACACTATTTGGCGACGGAAAATAAAATTGCTCCAAGAAAAATTGGCGAGAAACAGGTCGGCCTTGTAGACTCCAGGTTTACCGTGGATTGATTCTTTTCTTTAGTTAACGTACCTTTCTTAATCAAAGCTAGGGGTAGCGATGTCAGATAGCGGCTTTTTCCTAACTGTCATCGAATGTCTGAATCCTTTTCTTTATTTTATAACAATCGAAATTCCCTCGAACGAGTTAAAACTCTCGTGGTCTGCTTTGTAAATGAAGAGTCTAGCAATTATTAATATAACGTTATTTTCCTTTCTTAAATTTCGACAATATCTATTATTTCACTTTAATTCTTCACATTAATTATTTTCTACGAAAAATAACGTTAAGTTGTATAGCTTTTCATGTGCTATCGTAGATCTTAATTTATTATTATTTTTATTTTAAGATCTGAAAAACTAAGTTGTATTCTTTATGAGTGTTATTTCTCAAAGAGTAAAAATCAGAATATCAATGTATGAACCATCCTTCCTATCAGAGGAAACTATTTATTATTCTTACATTAAGCAAATAAAGATAAAAATGAATGGCTTTAAAGCTATTTGCTGTCGAAATATTCCAAATGTTTAAATGTCGAAGGCACAAATATCCATGTGAATTTTTTGCTATCATTTATTTTTATGACAGATAAATACAATTTATTATTACAAGAGACATATCAAAACTTTTTAGTGGAGGAGGGGCATAGGAATTCGCAAGAAATAAATAAGGATATATTTCATAATCTTATAGAATTTTCTGATCTTTGCATAAGGTAGCTCCGTGCAGTTCCTAACTAGACCCACTCCAGCGCATATTGCAGGTTGACCGAACTTAGGTATGCAGCGAACAGCAAAATGCTGAATTCTTCATATGTGTAGGAGGTTTCGAAATATAATAAGCGAAAGGGCAAAGAAATGAACAGCCCAGATATTGCTCATAAGGATCTTGTATGTAAGGTAACAAAGTTTTTTATAATACGAGATCTTTTAATTTATAAAGAGTAACTTAGTTGCGAGATAGTGGAAATTTATCCATCAAAATGTTCATTATGTTCTCGCCTCCTAGATTTGCAGCGAAACAAAAATATTCTATGGAGAATAAAGTAGAAAAAGCACGAAAAACATTTAATCTCTCTAATATTCAAATACAGACTTTCGACGCAACTCGATAAAAATCTGATTATAGCGAAGCAAAGCAAATTTTATTCATTATTAATATTCAATAACTGAATATAAAGATTACCGGTACAATATCGGTTTTATGAATTCCATAAGAATTCGAAGCAATTCAACGCTCTTCATCTATTATCAAGCAAAAGCTTTCCGTTTCTTTGTAAAGTTTTTCATTAAAATATTCTTCTTTTATCTTTATCAAAGAATGGGATCCCTTTTGTTAAAGTTTCCGATTTTATTTCCTCATTTTCTAATAGAACAAAGAAATACAGCTGCCGAGCGCAGGCGACTTGTGTTAAGCTAAATTAATTTCTACTAGAGATAAGGCTAAAGAAATTCGTTACATCTCGTATATCAGACATAAAATAAACGGAATTATTTTCCTATCATGATTTAGGTAATTAGAAGACTTTTGTCAATTAGACTCGTTTTTTTTTAAATTTTCATTTATTCATTTTATTCTATGCTAATTTGTTGCATGCCATCTCGAAATAAACACTTCAATTCGCCCTCAAACTGTTCATCAAAATATCGTCTCCTATGAGAGATTTTTAACCATGGAAATCGGCCTTTGCAGAAACGGTCAGAGCAGCTGGAGAATAAGTGGATAAAAAGATTTTTAGAAAAATTTAATTGAGGGGAAATATTCACCAATTTTTTCTAACTAATTCACTAATTTTTTGGAAATTTGTATATCATTTGAATAATATTAGGAGGTATTCAAAATTGAAGGATAATTGAGTAATTTTATAAAACGCACGAAATGATTAAGTTGAAAATATTCTATATTTAATTTTATTCTCAAACACTATTATGGGAGTTTCCCAAATTCTTCTTTTCATATACAAACCGAAACTCTTTGGAATTAGTGGTTTGAAATAGTAATTGAGTACAAATGTGGAGGTAATCGATTGTGACATGTACTCTCAACGGCTAGAATGGAAGCTCTCCAATTGTGAGTACTATTATCTTTTTCATACGACACCCAGTGCGTTACAGTTTCACTTTTTACCGAGACAAAAATTATAATAACGAAACTAAAAACTACAGAGCCTCGAAATTTTCGCAGTTTAAAATAACGGACTTCAGTTGTATCGCATGATATTCCATAGCAATCGATTGGATATTTCTTGATTTTCATTAATTTAATTCTATTCCAATGTTCTCTATAGTAATCTACTCAAACCTTAATATATAATAGCTGTATAAAACATTAAAAATATCTAGAAAATTTTACGAAAAGAAGCAAATAGTCTGATATTAAAATATAGTGAAATTGTAGTAAAGTCTGATGGAATTTTTATTTTTAACATTCCAAAGATTTGCCTAATAAAATATACGTATACGATCAGAAATAAATACAAATAGCCACTTAATACGGTTAAAAAGTGAAAAAATTTCGTTAACATAATATAAATATTTTATTACCATTCATATTTAAACTTATTTTTAAGAATAAAATTGTGGTAGTTTTTACAAAATTAATATGAAAATCCAATTTCTAGAAATGCTCTTCAAGGCAATATGGTCCAAAATGTGGCACCTATCTTTCAAATCATACGCCAAATTTTATCCTGCTAGCTCTTTACAATTTTCAGTTATTGTGTTCACAAGCAGAAGGATGGTGAGACAGAGAGAGTTCGCGAAAATCGGATTTCGTCCAAATTTTGATAGAAATCTACAATTTTGATTTCAAGACCATATATCTAATGTCATTTGACTAATGAATTCAGCTTTTGAATTATCGTGTTAACTGTCAGACAGGCAGACATTATTCGGACAACGACGTTTTTCGAACTCAGTAATCTCGAGATCGAATTTTTCACGATTGCAATAGTTTCTCTTTGAATATTGCGTATTCGATGAATCTGAAAAGTATGCAAAAATTTAAGAATAATGAGATGCTTGCAAATGAATTTTCTAATATCCTCATCAGGATAGAATTTCTTAGTGTGATTTTTTCTTGATTATAAAACGGTCATGAAGGTACACTAGTATTTTTGTGAATAGTCTCTCCATTTCTCCCCAAAACATATCTGATATCTGCTTCTCAAAGCAATCTCTAAAGATTAATCCAATTTTATTCGAATGAGAATTATTTACATAAGCCTGTGTTTTTATGAGTTTTCACAAAATTTTAATTTAATGTCTGCTTTTTACAATATTAACAAAATTACAATGAAATGTCTGCTTTTATCAGTATTAATTAAACTACAGTTAAAAATAATTTATTGCTATTCTGAAGGCATTATGAAAGGGGCTCCCTTTGCCCCTCAATTACAGAAGTTCCATGACATGAAACTTAACCATTAAAACGTCTACCATCTTGCAATGGAATTATAAAATAAAATTTCTTACACAATTGCCGCTTTAATACATTTAAGGAGCATACATTCCACAGTCGAAAATAATCGAACTACGCGTCTGGTCATGTCTGATTAAGAAGAAAAAGTACAGACAAAATGCCGAACGTGCGAGTTAAAACAGATTTTATCATTATTAATTTAATTAAATGTCATTTTCTATTTATTAACAGTGTTTTTTGAGGCATGAAAAGATCTGCTTGGCTAGAATCGTTGAAATGGTTGAACTTTACTTAAAAATGAACCATTAAATCGGCCAACGTCTCTTAACATATTTGAAATGAAACATATAACGGAATATAAAATGTGATTACAATAAAATTATAACTTCAGAATTTGTGGTTTAATTTTATTTTCTTTCAACATATTTTTGAAGAAGATACTCCAGTATAATCTTTAATTCTTGTTTCGTCATATTATTTCAGTTTAAAATCTTCACGTTTCATATAAAAGAAAAGTTGCTGCAGGTAAATTTTAAAACTAAGCAACTTTTCAGCACTGTAGCGGCCTTTATACGTTTCGGTTAAAAAGTTATTGCTTTTTTAAAATTAAAAAATATAAAGAGCATACTCAGGAGAGAATCTGTAAAACTTTTTTTCAGGACCAGCCTATATTTTTAATTTTTATCAAACTGCCTATAATTGCCAATTAAATAAATAACATATTTTTGAAAAAAATACATATACGTAGCGAAAACATTCTGAGAGTTTCCTTTTTAGGCAGAACTTGATCGAAAGCAAAAAATTAAGTTGTTTCCTTCCCAAACTTTAGTATGCTGTAAAAAAAATATTGCTTCCCTAGTACATCGAATTATAAACATCGAGTATCTTTACTATAACAAAGCAGTACTAGTCTCACAAGTTTATCAGATAGGTAAATTACTGAAGTATAACAAATGTTTCAGATTATCCAAGATTCCTCGTTTAAGACAATTTAGTTCATTTATTTTTAAAAAATGTCATATTTTACAAGAGTCTACTTGTAACAATACGAGTTAAATGTATTTTTCGTTTTTGTTACCGTGATTATTGTCAAATATTACAAAACTTTTATTTTGGAAATCTTCTTTTCCTGCATTAATTTTTCTTTGCAATGTAAGCACAGATCAATTTTTTTGTAAAATGAGAATTCAACTAAATAGAATAAATTATACAGTATTTAAATACATTTTTTTTCATTGATGAGATATTTTTCTATTCTGAGGAGATTGCTCGTATATTTGTATTTTGTATGTTTCGCGTATTAAAGTTGTTTGCAGTTACTAAGTTTTGCATTCATTTCCAAAAATTTTATAAGTATAAATAATTATACATATTTAAAAAAATTAAGAATAAATCAATATTATTGTACATACCTTACCTATAGGAAATTCATGTCCCTTTGGAACAGAAATCCTTCATTGATATTAGTTCATGTTTTAATATAGATATACATTCTTGTCAATTAAATTTGTTCGTATAATCTAATCTATTTTAATTACTATATAAATTTTCTACAATATAAAAAATTATATTTTTTATTTAGATATTTTTTATCTAGATGTTACTTAGTCAAAATTTATAATTTATTCTACAGAAAAAAAAATTGTTTATTAACCAACATTTAAGCCAGTACATTGGTAAAACTCGTATGAAAATTAAACTAATCAAACAGATACAACTAGAGATTAAATAATTTTCGCTGATTAGGTTCTATTTTAGGTGATTAATTTTTCTGTAAAGTTTTATGTAATAAAAGCATCATAAATCATGAAAGGTTTAACCAATATTACTAATTAACATGCATTTCATCAACTACCACTTTTTCTAAAGCAAAAAGTTTTATATATAATTTGAAAAATAAATGCTCAAAGACAAGCATTGGAACAAGAAACCGATTTTTTTCAAAGAAAGCATAGCTTTTAAATATAAAAGCGGTGCATTATATCTAATTAAAATCCCGAGTTATCTTCTTAAATTTGGGAAAGAAGGACGGATTAAAATCCAATTTTTTGTAGGTGATCCTAGCGCCACTTAACGGCACTTGCAGAATATCACTGCTAATCTGTTCATGATTGAATATGAACACCAAATCGAGACTATTAGTGTTCGCGCCTATGTCTTGTTTAATGGAGCAAAGCTTATCTTTCAGTCGAATTCTTTTTTCAAATGCAAAGAAACAAAGGTATTTGAACCACTAGTCGTGAATATGGTAGCATGATAAAGTAACATTGTTAAATATCTTTATCGCCTCTTTTTTTCATTATTTCGCTATCGCTTCCAAATCATGTTTACGAATTCATAAATCTATTTCAAAGCAAAATATTTCCTTTAAAAAGGAAAACAATGCACGCGTTGAGGTTCAGGACAGACCTTTGGTCCTAAAGCTTCCCAATTTAGTACGTAGTTATTTCGTCGATTCTAGTTACTCCCTAAGAAAGGATTTTTTTTAAAAAAATTATTAGAGTTTAAATTAAAAAATAATCGAAATGTCAACATATCTTTTAGAAAATGTTGGCACAAAACCATTTTTACACTTTTTTAAAATTCAAAAAATTGCCTTTTCTGCGATACTAATTTTATTTGAGTACAATTTTTATAACATTATAATACATTTTCCAAAATATTGTCATCCTATGTTAATATAAAATTAGTGATAAATAATAAAATAAATATTTTTACTTAAATTTTAGATATACTTTTAGTATGTATTTCCGGTTGAGATTGTTTCCTGTGACTTCTGATGTAGGCATTCTTTCATTCAACTTTTACTTATAGTTTTCTGAAAACCGATAATTTTTCTATAGTTTCTCTGTGAGATATTATATTTCTGCATAGACCATTTTTAAACAGATAATCTATTATTTCAATAATTATAATAATATTTTAACTAAAATGATTAATGTAAAAAAATCTAAATAACCGCAGGCGAACTCTTTAATTGGCGTTTTACATAAAAGGAGCCATTTCAATTTATATGAATTAATTAGTAGATATCTGAAAAGGAATTTCAACAATGTAATTACAGTAAAGATGTCACAGTATATTGAATTTAATTATTGCTGCATTTTTTATTGTGATACTTGTTTAATAAAAGCAAATGGCTTTATTTAGAATATTTTTTCATTTATGTTTAAGAAATCGTATCTCGATAACGAATAAAATGAATTATTTTCTTTTTTAATGTCTGAAACAGACAGAAGAATGGAATGATGTTTATCATTCTCGAATGTGGAAAATGTTTTTCAGAACTTTATGGAAAATTTCAAAAAAACTGAAAGAATATGTCTTTAAAAGAAGTTTCATTATTTAAGTTTCAAAAACAATATGCATGAGAAAAAATTGAATATTAACTTTATGTAAGAAATTAAATTTTCAGGAATTTTTCAAATATTTACATAAACTCGTATAGCTTGAATTGAAAAATACTAAATGCAAATAATCAATTTTCATTTGAGAATATTGTCAGAAAGGAAAGGCATGTAAACACAAGATCGATAATCGTGACTAGTCGTTTGGGGAAAGCAAAACTTTCATGCTCCCCGTCGAGTGATGCAGGATCATTTAATAAACTTGATTGCAATCTTCTATTTTCTTACTTTGCGATTTTTTACGAAACGGGTTTCTTCCTGAGGCGATAATCGAGCGGAAAGATGCTCATTAATTTAATTAACAAACTCTATTAAATCTTCTTACAGCTTTTGAATACAAGAGCAGCATTTCATCGCTTCACAAGCAACATCAACATAAACACGAGAACATCATATTCAAGATTGAAAAAAAATCCATTTGCAAAAAAAATCATTTTTTTTTAAATTTCGCATTTAAAAGTAGGGGAAAAAAGATAGAGGGAAGTGTACCTTGACTGACGCTGTACTTGTGGGCCAAGCTGAACGAACACCGTTAAACATCTCTAGATCATTATCAGTTGATTAGATGTAACCGAGTTGACCAATACTGATTCATTTTTTCGTACCTTAAAACATTATAGTTTTCTAGGTTGACAGCTAATATAAAACCAAAACACGCTTTTTAAAAAATATTCATACATTCGGAAGTCATTTTATCATTTAAAAAATATACATACAATCGGAAGTCACTTTATCATTTAAAAAATATACATACATTCGGGAGTCATTTTGTCATTTAAAAAATTTACATACATTCGGAAGTCATTTTATCATTTAAAAAATATGCATACATTCGGAAGTCATTTTATCATTTAAAAATTTACGAACATTCTGAAGATGGTAATTTAAAACTAGTTTTACACCTCTTAAAAATATAACACACATTTGGACTTATATGCATTGAGGAATGTATTCACTGAATTGCTTTTTTTCTTATTAATTTTGGCCTAATTTTTTATAATAAAATTTAAGGTAAAGGGCGGTAGCTTTAGAGCTATTTAATTTAATAAAAATGTACCAATGGGAAAGTAACAAGATTGTGACAAGTTAAAATTTAATTAAATTCCCTATATTTTTAGATATAATTCTTCTAAATAGCACGTGCCAAGATAAGACTTTCACAGCATAGAAACAAGAAAGGAAGTAAAAAATAGATATTTAAGAATTTGGTATCCGAAATCAATTCTTTCACAGTAATCTTATATACAGTTTGCTCCTTTGGTCTTACATGGCTGAAAGCTGAAATGTCACCGAAAATGAGATTCTGAGTTTGTACTAAGTTAGATCTATGCAACGAATTGACTGTACCTGCATTTTAGCGGTAAATAAACGAACTAATAATGTACAAAGGTTCTACCACTGAAACGATATTTATACTTTCCAGTTTGAGAAGGTTCTTTCTGCATTTATTGTGACCACTGATCATCTATATCATTATTCAAGCAGGATATGGTTGTTGTTTGAACGCTAGCGAGAATTAGTGTTCATTATAAAAGTTTTGTGTACTGCTTTAAAATAGAATAAAGTTAAATTCTGTACCATAGCAACATGAAAAATAAGTCGTGCCATCTAGAAAGTTTGCCTCATTTATTCAGGCAGTGAATTTGCTTTCGTCCTTTCCACATCAAGTGAGAGCAAAGAAGATAGTTTCATTCAGAGTTTGAGGTAATTATATTGTAATATTAGTACTATAATATTAGTACGGCATTTTTACGGAGTATAATATTTATTCATATTATATTTCATATAATATATTATAAAGCTACACTGTAGGCCATCTGTTTCTAATCAACACCTTTATTACCTGCTAACCCTTTTTTCGGTAACTGGAGGAGGAAGAAAATCCATTTAACGCTTAAAGAAATGCTATTATCCAAGCCAAATGAGACGAAGAAAAATAATATAAATTATTACGAAATTCAGATGGAATCGAATACAAAAGAAAAAAATGACGTTCAGACACAGTGATTATTGAGTAAGTTTAGTTTTATTGCTTTTCGGAATTACTGACTTATTTGGAATAATATATCAGCCATCGTCGAAATTAATAAAATTTATAATACTTCTGAAAATTAATCAACTCTCTATTATGGTGAAAATTAAAAAATAGCAAAAGAGTGCATGTACTGAATAATTGTATCATTCCAAATTTAGACGCTATCTTTTCACTGAATTCTAAACTATTTGTAAAAAGAAACTATACCAGAATAAATTACCATTCCAAAGAGAATTCTCCCTCAACTTGAGTATGTCTTTCATTTTCTTGGCAAAATACCAAAGGCATGCCAGATTTTTTTTGTGGCAGGATTAATTTAATAATTCATTTCCGCAAACACCATCCTAAGAGTGAATTCCGCGTCTCTAGAAAACTTCATAAAGAGTTTTAAAACTAGTAATGAGAAGAGATTCCATCCAATTAATATACGTGTCTGATTTGATGCACCAAAAAGAGACATAATTAATTTTACACCTGCAAAATTCCCTATCCCTTCTCCACAACCAAATGGTCTATGCACCTCCAACCTCAATAATCAGCAGTTAATCTCAGGACTTAACCCCCAAAACTTAAAGTCAATATTTATTAAAATTCCTTTATTCTCAACGTGCAACAGTTTCGCTCAAATTCATGCGGCTTTTTTAGCCAAAAGTCAGACGCCTTATAGCAAACTTCCAATGTTTAAATTTGGGTGGGAATTATTTGCACTTTAATTTGGATCAAATTCATTTCCATAAAAATAATTTGCACTCATGACAAATATATTGCACGCGAAAAGAAATTATTCCATTACAATTAAATTTATTCGGCATGAAAAAAAAATGTTTGAACTTTGAACAAATATGATGCACTCAAGAAAAAATATTATCACTTGCATTAATTACTTTCCACTATAATACAACTGTTTATACTTTGAATAAACTCAATACAACATAGTTTTTGCAGTCGGCAACATTGCATTGATTGGAGTGTTGCCAATAGGGGAAATCATCCCTGATTTTGTGGATTTACCATCTCAAAAGGGAAAAAGTCCGAGAATAAGTCAAAGCCGGAAATTTTACCCGCCAAATTAGCAACAGTAGCTGATTGATAATATGGCTCTGCGCTGTACATTGTCGCGACTCGTGCGTGTGCACCGTTGCTTCTCTTTAGCGGTGCAGTGGAGCCGGAACACCGTTCCGTCACTGCTTTTTTCACGATAAATAAAAAAAAGAAATTGTGAAAATGCCCTTAGATCAGCGCGAGTTTTGTCACCCAGGTTAGAGCGTCCTGGCACAACTTTTTTGCGACAACATCGCTGCTTCTATACCTATTTTTTGTATCTTTTCAAACTGAAATGAGTCCACTTTGGCCTAGAGCTAATCTATCGGCCTCGGAGGCGGAGGGCTCCAGGTTTGAAACCCGATTCCGCTAAAGATCCGTCGTGTATTGGGCCTGTTGCACGTCAAATCATACGTATGGGGCCAAATGTCCTCCAGCTGGTGTGGTGCGGAAGTTTGGAGAGGGGGTGCCAGTTCAGGTGTTGTCCTTGTCATCTGCCCACGGTTCAAAATGACGAGGTCCGTCCCAAAATAACCAAGTCTTACTTCAAAAACAGGACGATAATTAAAATAAACTAATGAACTAAACTCAAAGTAACAGAACTTTTGACGGCGTGAATTTAAATTCATTGTGTTTAGTTTATCTATATTAACAACCCGTTTTGAAGCAACAAGAGGACTACTTTTGGGCGGACCTACTAATTTTCAAGAAATGCTTGCTCTAGAGGTTCAGACTAATGATATGAGATATCGCCACAGTCCCGAAAAAAGAGACTTTTACTGAAAAATTCAGAATTTCCTGCTTCAAATTAGAAAAAGTTTATATATTATAGCAAGGAATTTATTTTTGATGAAATTAACCAAATTAAGAGAATTTATTACACACTTTGCTAACTATAATTCCTCTAATCATTGCTTAAGCAGTGTTAAAGAGGAGTGTAGTATTGGTAATTACTATACATTGGATTTTTGTTTGAATTATGTTATAAGAAAAAGCGCGAAATGATCTTTTATATTAAGAAAAAGTCTGTAAAAGGTACTTTTTCAGTAACTTGCTATATTTTGTGTGTGAATTTTGAATTCCGGTGCACTAAAACTGAAAACGAGAATGTTTTCCTCCATTACATGTAGTTTTCTTATAAATATTTGTTTTACTTTATTAAACTATTGCACGCCACCAATTTTATGTTGTTCACCTGATGAATTTTTATATAAAAAGCATAAATTTTTAACTTGATATTATATATAATATAATATCAAATATACCCAAATTGTCATATTGTTTAATTGATATTATATTGTCAACTTGATATATAAAACACACAAATTGTTAACTTGATATAAAAATTCCCTTTGTTAAATTAATTCGTTCGTATACATATTAAATATCCTTTCTACCAAAAGACTTTAAAACGATATCATGCATAATATAAAAAGGAAGAGTGAATAATGTCAGACATGAATGTGATAAATTACTCCTGAAAAAAAGAACTGAAAGATTTATTTATATTGGTGCATAAAAAAAGTCATTGACATTAGCTTATATATATATCTAGATTACAGAATATTAGGGGCCCCCTTTTTCTAAACAATTATTGTTGATCAACATTCGCGAACATTATGTAGAAAAAAACACATATTAAATTAACTTGGGAACTCAAAAGTCCGAGAGATCTCCCTAATACAGTCCCGAAGCCTCCTCTCTTATTTTTTTATTAAAAGGGGGTAAGAATTGATGTAAAAACTGTTGTCCGCCATGAAATACGTAAACAAAATGTATATTGTGATGAAGTAAAGACTTTTATTTGTTTGAAAATCTGCACGGTCCCTGCGATCTCCAAAATGGTCGGATTCCTCCTTCGTCAATTGTTATCCATCACACAAGTTCGCTCCTTATTCTACTAATCCAGACGGGGGACATAACACGAGCGAGCATTTTCGTGCAAAAGAATAGCAATTCGAACAGTCCCCACCGGAACGAGGTATGGGCACCATTTTTTCTTTCTTCAAATAATCATCCAGCAGCGCGTCTCGTTTCTCGAAAATCTTTTTTTCAAATGAAGGGATCTAACCCCTCTTCACATCATGGCCTTGCGTCACAGAAAAAACAACGCCTGATTGGTCACACTTGTTGCCAGGCGCTATTTTAGAGTGACCTTATACCCTCCCCCGCTCGTAATGAGGGAGAAAGTGACCTTTAAATCTGTCCTCCTGCACATAGGCACTTGTGGAAGCGAAAATCTTGGACCAAGGAAACGCAGAAGGAAAAAAAAAACATTTCTTGTAACAGACAATACTACAGTACGGAAATTTTAGTTGATGAAAAATTAACAAATACAAAATTTTTAACATTGCGCATTAAATCATAGGTTGAAATACAGACCAGTTTTCACTTCCTTTAGCTGGGGAATCTGATTTTCTCCTACTTTAATCCTTCTTCTAAAGCAGGCCATTCACATATAATCAAAAATGGAATTTTTGCTTCACGGGAAGGAAAAAGCAATCGTCAAGGTCGTAAATCTATGAAATTTAGAACAAACGATTCGAACCGATGAAATTCCAACGAACCCAAAATTCAACAATTCATGAATCGATTCCAATTTGAGACCCCAATGCGAAGGTAGGCGGCACATCCACGAATATGCCGAGATGGGGCCCGCGCGACGTGACTAGAAACTCCGCCGAGTGGGGGGGAGGGGGAGCGACCTTTGTTCTCCCTACCGCTGCTCCTGGTAGCGTACTTTGGAGCTTCAAGTGAATGGCATGCTTCATTTTTTTTACTTGAATGAGTGGGAAAAAAACAGTCTTGAATGGGTGAGACAAGTGGTATGGAATGGAGTAAAGATGAATTGCCAGCTTAATACGTTTCTTGCCTATGTGTCTTCATCAGTATCAAGCTTAGGCATCCAGCACTAAATTACCCAAATATTAACCTCTCAACTTCCCGCACTTTTACCATATCCTTTACAAGTTCTTTAAATTTATCTCTAGGATTCTCGATTACGGTTACTTTGAGGTAAATATGTAAACAAGAAATTGAGTATTTTAAGTATTTCTCTCCTTTTAAATTTTCAAAAATTTAGCGGAAACACCCAAGAAAGCTTATGCAGTGTCTTGATTGCAGAGCTCTACAATGTGCATTTGTGAAACGTTTACTATTTTGTCCATTGCATTTTTACTTATAAAAGTGGTTTCCCATAATTTACACATGCCCCTGTTTAAATTACTATACTGCTGGTCCCTTGGGAAATGTAAATGATCCGTAATACTGTATTTAAATTATTCATTTCTAATCAATATTCATTCCAATTGAAATATAAATATAAATTAATACTCATGTGCGACAACTGCATGATGCAATTTTATATATCTGTATGATATTGTCCCACAAAGTTGACTAAAATTCAAGCTTATTAATTATTGTTAATTCATCATCTCGCCGGATTCCTATTTTCATTTAGTTTCTTATATTAAGTACTTAGTTATTTAATTTTTTTTTTCTTTACCTTCATATTTGTTTTTTAATTTCCATAAATATTTTAATATTTATTTATGTATCACGCACAGCTATCTAAAATTAATTTCATCGCTCGAGCTTTTTTAAAAATATTTTTTTTTATTTCTGGCTCTATTTTATAATTCGAAACTTTGGCGCAAGCATATTGCAGCTATCCTTTCAATCCCCTCACCCATACAGCAAGAATAAAATATTCCCGGTTTTTTCCTAAGAAATAAGCTTTACATGAAAATGTTTGACTTAAAATGTTTCACAAATCATATTTGCTTCCTAAATTCGTTGTTTACTTTTTTCTGTAAAGTTTCCCTAAGATATTTATCAGAGAAATTATGAATATAATTATTTCTAAATATTTATTCTAAGGAATAACAAAAGATAAGTTAATTCCTGTTTAATATTAACTGCTCTCATAATTAATTTAATAGTGCGTTGAAACTAGCTAACAAATTAATAAAAATATTATTTTCCCAGGAGCATTCGAATTTTTTTTTGTGTAATCTTGAAGAGTAGCAACGCAAGTTGTTGACATTTTACTTTGCATTGTTTCAGCTGCAGCTTAATAAATTGTCACGAAATTTTTGGTTTGTAGATTCACAAATTTTTATTATATCAGTTTCAAAATAAATAAAAAAACTAAAAGTCATTAAAAACTGCAAAATTCTGATTTTTGTTAAGCAACTGGTTAATGTACATCAGGATTTATTGTTATCGAAAGTTATCTGTGCACGTTTCGACAACCGTTATCGTCAGCAATCGTTACTATCGAAATTTCATCTTATTAAATTTCAGCAAGACATACGTTGAAAGATTTATACTGGGTGATTCGAAAAGACATGGGCTGAAAGTGAAGAAGCGGTAGCACTCACCAAAACCTAAACATTTCCTAATAGATTGCCGGATGGAAGACTTCAATTACAGGACACAGAGTCGCATAATGGGAGGAATGAAAACACAGAAATAGCATATAAGGAATAGATTCCCATCTATTAGGCCATACTGATTTCTAAAGGTGTTTAATAGACAGATTGTATTCTTCAGTGAGCTTCTCGCTGTTCCGATAATGTAATTAATGATCTCTCTTGAACACAGCAGACTTCTTACGCACATCAGCAGCAGCAATCGCATTTCTTGCAACAAGGTGTTCTCAGATTTCGGCGAAGTTCTATACGCAAAACTCTTCAGGCAATCCCACAGAAAGAATAATAGATGTGATTTTTTTTATTTCTGCGTTATTTTTGTATTTTCGCTTATCCTATCATGGTCAACATCAAGCACTCTCTGCCGCCTTAAATTTCATCTCCAACCTGGAAAATTTTACGAAACTTGATTGCTTTGATGTGTTCTACAGCTTTTTCAGGTTCGGATATTCTTTTTGTAATGAACCATTAACATTCAAATTGATTTAGTCAATGTATCCCTAACTGATTTTCAAAATCTAGGGTTAATAATTCAGAATTTGAATTAGTGGTTAGTTTAAGATGAAGACAATCCCTAGATTAAGGCGAAAATTAAATATGCGTAAAGGGACAATCATTATGTGACGACTGGCATTTCTTCTTTATATGTAAGGTTGTTTGTTTATTTGTACAGATACCTTTTCCATGGAATCTGAAATCATTCGAAATAAATTATTTACAATTTAATTAAATAATTTACAAAATGATTCCGAAGAGGCTTAACTATCGCATATTAATACAAACACAAAAGGAATAAACCAAAATAATAGGCAATTTTCTGCAACCTTTTGTCATACATTTAGAAAAAAGAGAAAATTTGAAATCTGGGCTCAAAGCTACATTCCAAAGTGTTTCATAAGAGGTTGTCTGGATTCTAAAATGGTCACTGATTTTATAGTTTGTACAGGCAACAACTTTTTTCAATTCCATAAATAAGCTCAACATACCAAAATTATGCTGTGTATCAGTTTTTATTGCATTACCATTGTTTTATAGGCAGGAATTGAATTTTTAAAAATATATACAAAATATTTTTGAAATAAAATCAGATTTCGGTTAGTTCCAAAAAATTCTTCCTACCATAAAAAGCATTCGTTGAGATGGCCATGTAAGTGCAATTAAAGAAACACTCACCGGGTTTGAAATAAAATATTACATTAAAATTATAAATTTCACTCTTCAATTCTTGTGACGGGAAGAAGAAGCAGTTTAGAAATGTTCAATTTTTATTTAGAGTCCCTTGAATTAATTTAAATTTAAAGGAACATAATAGTTTTGAATTTAGAGTTAAATATTTTTTTAAATTCTGATAAATATTACGGAATTTTTAATTTTGAAAATGAATATAACATTTAAATATTTAATAAAAGTTATATTTATCTTCACAAGAAATAAAAAAACAAGACTATGTCCGAACAAATGTACAATAAAATATCAAATATACAGCAGGTTATTATGAAAAATAAAATTAGCATGAAATATTTAGAAAACATCTTCAATCTTAATAATATCGCAGAGGCAATTTTATTCGGTCGGATTCCTTTTTCCCTCGTCATACTTCAAGGAATTACTATTGTGAAATTATATTTTCGATTTCCTATTATTTGATTACTGTTTAAACGGATGTTGTAGACACATTTTGTGGTGAGTACTTTTTTTTAAATTGGTTCAATTTAGAAGACGAACATAAACAAATAACTTTATATTTCGGCGACAAAATCTCATTTTGATTAGTTCCGAAAACCCTTTAACGAGGCTAGACATCGCATATATTGGCTACTAAAGACCGTTATTGTCAATGTCGCCTAATTATTTTAATAGCAAGAAGCCTTGAAAAATTTTCCTTTTAAGCACACCCAACGAGTGTTAGCATTTCCGGAATAAGGTAGGTTATTTGTATTTATTTAATTTATTCAATGCTCGTTTGTTGTCCAACATTTCGAAATTGAAACTTCAATCCTTTTAAGGCACCTAAAATATTTGATAAAAAAACTTCTCCTGCTGATGATTTTTTTCTTCCGTGGAAATCGGCCTTTGCAAAAATGGTCGGAATTGCTAGAGGAGAAGCGGATAAAAAGTTATTAAAAGAAAAATTAATTGAGGGAAATATTCACTACTTTTCTGAAACAATAACAAGGAATTTATAATTTTCTACTTAATTTCATATTCAATACTTCGTATTTATTATTAAATTATGTATATCATTATCATACTATTAGATTATTATTCAATTTTATAATTAGATTATTATTTAAAATTCAAGCTTTCTTGAGTAATTTTATAAAACGCACAACTTTATAAATTTTAAATAATTCTATATTTATTTTTATTCGGATACATAATTTGTCTGCCATCATGCAATGATTTCCTTTCCGAATATAAACCGCAACCCTTTGGAGTTACTGGTTTGAAAGTGTATGTGAGGCTACAAATGTGAATTTTGTCGAATGTGAAATTACAACTGCTAGAATGAAACGACGCCCAGTGCTCCAGTTTCACTTTCCAAGGAGTCAAAAATGATAGCGACGAAAATAAAAACAGCAGAGCCTTCAATTTTCACAGTTTGAAAGAAAAGAACTTCAGTTGCGTCGCATGAAATTTCATAATAATCTGTATAACATTTCTTGATTTTCATTAATTTATTCAATTGCATTCCATTGTTCTCTATAGAAGACAATATTGCAATCTATGCAAAAGTTAATAATAAAGTGAAAATTCTTCACTTAGATGGTTTTAAAGAAATGAAATAACAAAAAATGGCGATCATTTCCCTGCCTTACTTTTAGGAATTTTAAAAATAGACAGACCAAAGAGAAAATTTAGGGGGGTGTTTAAGTGTCCAAATTTTTTAAATTTGAAAATCTAAAGAAAAAACGACATTTTTAGCCAAATAGAAGAAACCAGCGGGAATGATGCCCGTCGACTCATATACTTACTCAATATGCGGCGTTTTGTGTACAGATCTGTAGAATAACGGAGTTAGCATTTTGAACTTTTTTCATCTCCTTTAGGCCATTTGTAAGAATTGTTTTCCAAATTAGCTACAGATATGCAATTTTCGAGGGAATACAATATACCGAATTTCATAATGTAGCTTCATTTATGTTTTATTAAATTATCCCTAACACGCACACTAATAGATAGACCAACAGACAGTCAATTCGTTTTCGGATTTGGTATAAAATTCGATAATTATCTTTAAGATTTGTGATGAAATCATATACCATATTTCATTCCCATAGCTCAGTTCGGTTTTTAGTGATCGTGTTAATAAACAGAGAGACTTCGCGGAATTCGGATTTCGTCCAGATTTTAATAGAAATCTTGAATTTCGGTTTCAAGACCATATACCAAATTTCATTCGAGTGAAATGTTCCGCTTTTACATTATCGTGTTCACACTCAGAAATACGGACAACATTTGAAAAATGGTGTTTTCTCCACTGAGTTCAGAAATGCGGAGATTTATCGACGTTCTGAGGTCGAATTTTTCGACGATTGCAAATCCGCCTCTTCGTATATTTCGTATTGGATAAACCTTAGAGGCAAGCAAAAATTTAAGAATATTGAGATGCTTGAAAATGAATTTTTTAATATTCTCATCCAAATAAAATTTCTTGATGTGATTTTTTATAGAATTTTTCTAGTTTAGAAATGGATCAGAAAGAAACACTAGTAATTCTGTGTATAGTACCTTCAATCTCTAAAGATTAAGTAATTTTTTTCGGATCGGAATTCCTTCCATAATATCTTCCATAGTCCTTCTTATGAGTTTTTACAAAATAACAATTAAACGTTCTTTTGACAATATTAACAAAATTACGATTAAATGTCTGCTTTTATCAGCATAAACTATAAATAAATATAGTTTGGTATTATCGCCAGTCTGGAGGCATTATGAAAGGTTTTTCGTTTGCCATTCCATTACAGGAATTCTGCTACAGGAATCGGAACCTTAAAAAAAGACAGCATTTTGAAATGTAATCATAAAATAAAAACCCTTACAAATACACCGTTTTAATACTCCTTTAGGAACATAAACTTCACATCAGAAGAGAATCGAATAACGTTCCTGGTCGTAACTGCGTAAGACACAAATTTACAGACAAACAGTCAAAATGCAGAATAAGCGAGGTAAAACAAGTCTACTTTTATCAGTATTAATTAAATTACAATTAAATGTCATTTGCACACATTTTTCACTATTTTTGGAAGCATCAATAGCTATTTGGAGAGAATGGTTAAAAAAATCTGAACGATTCTTAAGAAGGAACCATTAAATTGACCACCTATGGAAATGGAATCAGAAATTAAGAATTCGTGCACATAGTCGCATTTTCCGCAAACTTGTTGACTGTCTTTCGATTTATCTATTCGTATATCTGCGTAGGCGGTAACTCGAAAACATTATAAGATAAATAAATGGAATATCGGTGTGTGTTTTTGTTACCAAAATTGCAGATCAGTATCAAATTTTTGACTAATTTGGTCAAAGGAAAGAAGACTAACATACATACTCTTTTATTTGATTGTACGTCAAGGATAAACATAATGAGAATATTTTTATAGAACTGTCCGAGAAGTCAAAGGGATAGCAGTAGCGCTGTTTTTTTTTTTTTTTTTTTTGTTTCCAAGAAAAAAAAATATCAGTCGAAATTATGATGATTTAAAATACAGTTATCATCCATCTCCACAAGAAATTACCCAAAATTGAGTCTTACTCACGTCAACGGAATTTTCTTAATTTTCGTATTGAAACAAAGCATGAATTCTTGAACTATGCTTCTTTGATTCAAAAAGTGTAACCACATATGGCGAGGGTAATCACATCTAGTTATTTGGACTAGCTATTTATGATATTTTCATAATAACCAATTTTTAAAGTTCGGGCTATTATTGCATGTGTCCCAATATGATTATTTATATCAGAGTATATTGTTACGAAAAAATGGTCTGGTGGTTCGTGAACATAATCATACACACAGAATAAAATAACAAATCTTTCTTTCACAGAGATTCTTAGCAAAATTCTAAGCACAGGTAACAAAACTAAACAGAGCTTGAATAAATTATCAAAAGAGATCACCACTAAATCTCATACACAGCACCTTGGATATCGCCCAATGTCTTATTAGCTCACCAGCTTGCTCTACTGATCCAAGTACAAATGATTATCTCTTGGTTTCAGATCTTGCTTTTATATTCTTTTGAACAGAAAGCGATGACACATAGCAATCTCTAGAAAGTTCTATATATTTCTTGTTGCTAGTAGAGATAGAACCAAATTTCAGGATTTTTCTAGAACATTCCATTTTTCACCAAATTCGCCAACTTTTTGTCAAGTTTGGCATGCCAGAGACACAACTTTACAACTTCGTAAAAATATATAACAAATATAGATATGGTGCAGCATTTTTATATTAAGTATACAAACAATGAAAATATGAAGATTTTTTCTAATGAAATGTATTTTCTTCCCAGTCTGTCTTTTCTAATAAAGCTTCTTAATCCCTTAATTCATTTCAAATGAATTCTCCATTAGCGACATTATTATTCTCTATGTTTCCATATGTAAACAATTTACATAAATCCTCATCTACATCATTGTATGAAACTTTTATTTCGAATAGCAAATCCATAAACAAATCTGAAGTAACATATATATATATATATATATATATATATATATATTTCAATTCAATGGAATTTCAAAATGTAAAAGGCATGCCTAGAATATAACCAAAATACAATGTGCCTAGGTTCAGATTAGTAAAACTCATACAATCGATATACGAGAGCAGTTAAGAATATAAGTATTGTGGACGAAATAAGAACAGCAAAACTTCTAAGAGGTTGTAACTATCAGGAAAACATTTATTACGCAAGTTGTATCAGCCTTTCATGGCACGCACCAAATAAAGATTGGGCTCAATTTCTAGCCAAATGTCGATAGGTTAATTTAATGTTGCCATGCGAAAACTATTTAACTTTGCTTGTCTTATTAAAAAAAAAACTTTTCAAATATACTTTATGAATATGCAATAATATTTATCGTCGTGCTCTTTATTCATAAGACATGAGGGAAGGAAAACCCGACAATACTTTATGGAAAGCCTGTGCTTCTAAAAGCTTTCCATTCGTAATCAAAGGCGATTATTCTAAAGCAGTAAATAATCATTATTTTTTAAAGTGCCAAAATCAATTACCATATAATGTGCATTACTATTTTTTAAACACAATCATTTTTCCAAAAAGCTTTGAAAATATTTAAACATTTTTCTTTTGGGAAAGCTATTCAGATAATTTCAATTTGGACCGTGAATCTATAAGACATAGGAAAACTTTGCAAGAAACGATATCCATGAATTCTATCGACATTTCCTATTCTAAAAGCTAACATGATACAGACGTGCCCGGTCTAAGTGCGAAAATCCCTTTGGAGCGTATTTAACTAAGAACATGGTAAAATATCGATGCCATGAAAGCGGAGGCAACTAAAACCTCTATAATAGGTAATCGATTTCTCTTATCGTTATCTGAGATATAGGAATTCCTCTCCTCATTTTTAAATTCACAGGAATAAATCTTTGCGTTTGCATCGGCTCTTGCCGATCAAAATGTCACTAAACTTACCAGCTCGATGTAGCTAGATATTGACTACCAGGCGGGTCTCCACGATGTTTGAATTATTGATGTGAAAGTATGCCTGTGAATATATGCATGCAAAGCTATCAGAAATATAGACAATAGAAATGAGGCAATACATACTAGGGTGGATCGCTCTTCTATGGAGAAAAAAAATTATAATTAATCAAAACCTACCTATGCAGAAAAGATGTTCTATGGCATGGAGATTAAGAGAAAAATAATAAAAAAATTTAAATTCTAAATTTAATACTACCGAAAGGGGGTTGAATTTCCAAAAAAAATGGAAAAATACTTAATTAAATACTTAAAATAATTATTGATTATACGATTTTAGATTCGAAATAATTGTTTTTTTTGCAATATAAAAAGTGATGAGTAGTGAGTACTAAGTAGTGAATAATAGTATAAAGTACATTGCAACATTTTATGACTCAGCTCCTCCTCCCCACACCGTCAAATCAGTCCGGTTAAACAACTAGTGCAATCGGCAATGACTGCATGCTTTTACAATTCTTCGAAGGGCTAATTCCCTTATGTGATTTTTGTCGTCAGCTAGCATTGATATCAGGATATTTTCTGGATGTCAAAAAATCAGTTTCTTTTAATAACGGGGTCTATGACATCCTTGAAATCATTCGAGAAATAACGCGATATAACGATTGATTGATGCAAATGCTGTGCCTTATAGATTAATTATCGTTTCGTTTTGATCTTGAACCACATAGACGCACAGACTTTTGCGATCAATATCGTTAATGTCAATAAAGCCTCAGAATTCGTTCACCTCTTTCTTTTTTTATTTATAAATTGTCTAGAGCGAGCAAGGTTACTTTTTGTCTTTCTTGGAGCTTGCATCTAATTCGTCCATAGCGATGGATGACTTAAGAAAATACAAAGAATGCGAAGTTTCGAAGAATGATGTAAAGCGAGAATAATATAATTGGTAAACATATGGCGGAAAGGGTCTAGCATACAGAGAAGCACAGTGGGCTGATTGAAAATTCAGTTAAATTTAATTAAGGAATTTTGATGCTTTATTTGAGCAAATAGAACAAAAAATATCTATCTTCAAATTTTTAACCTCTAGTCTGAAATTTCGTGTCATATATATTTTACGCCTGATAGAGAAATAGATTGCCTATTATACAGGTTTCAGGTTCCTCGGCTTTCACGGAGTTTATGTTTCACCGTAGTTCTATGGTTTCACCAGGTTCGTAGTTAAATACTCTCCATGTAGTTTTCGCTCATACATCAGCCACATCCTCACTAGAACACAGAAACAGAATATGCAGTACATGGCGGCTCGCCTGGACGTTCATGTTTTAGGCGGGAGTCTTTTGTAAACTATCGGTATTTCATGGGCTCAGAAAAAGATGAAGACAATTTTAAATATTAACAACTCCAATTTATTTAATAAAAAGAGCACACAAGGCCTGGTTTTAACACGATCTTATAGAACAATAGCATTAAATAGATAACCTTAGTACAAGCAAAAAAAGTATGAAGCTGAAGGACGGGGAGATTCCAGTCATTAGAACAAAAAGCCTCATACCCTCCTTAGACCCGAGATCAATTTTTCGTTTTAAATATCATTAATTTTTGTAGTAAAAAGTTATAAATACATGAAAATGCTTCAGAAAAATATTGAAAAAATATTCGTTTTATTAATGAGAAAATTTTTTTCTCCTACAGGAGACATTGGGACATACTGACATACGCTGTGGAAATTAACGAATTTTAATTTATTTATATTTAATGCGATATTTTGCAAAAATCTATATTATATAAGCGGTTATGCGTGCCACAAAAATGACCTTTATTTCTTTCTTCCCGTGGCAACGACCAGTTTGTTTACCAATCTCAACCCTGACGCCGAGTATCCCGCTAACCGATTGAGATAATCACTTATGCGGAAAATTCGCTACTTTTTTGGAATCCATTGATTTAAAATGAGTTATTTGCGAACTGTTGAATACAATTTGTTTAGAAGAGAGTAGAGTGCAATAGAATCCCTGGCTTTTATATTTATTTATCTATATATATAAAACGCTTATGTGGACACAAAATAGGGCCCAATTTGATACTCTCAAGTTTGAAGAATTGTTCACCTTTGAATCGACGGAACTCTCGAATTGGTTTGAAGTCGGAAACAACGAAATATTTTTTGAGTTAGATCGTTTGAATTAAATATGTGCCGAAGCAACATTTATTTTAAAACAGTGCATGTTTTAAGATTTTGCTGGAAAAAATGATGTTTGAAAATTTTGAAAAAGGCTATCTAATCAATTTTAAAATGCTAAGGGTAAAAAATTATTATGGGTTTTAATTTTGAATAGTTAATATGAACATATTTTAAGCCACTACTTTCTTTACACTTGTTCCTTTTTAGCTAAAAGATTGCAAGATGGGTTACATCAAATATATGCTAGTAAATATGGCAAAATCTAGGAAAAAGCATTATTACTTTGATCATAAGTTTCTTTCTTCTGTCCCTATATTATGCGATAACTCTTCTCATGGACAAAATATTCAACCCCTCCCATAAAATAATTGTAAACCTTTACAGTAGCTGGACGATTAATTTGAATATACTTTTTATTTTTGTTATACCAGCTACCATTTTCAACATTTGTTATCAAGACGCTTGGCATGGACTGAGGAGGCGAGAAGAACTGTTTTGTTGTTGTACTATTTCAGGATTTGATCATCATTTAGAATTTTTCAACGACAAATCAACGACCAAGTTTCTTCATCTCATAGCCAGATTTAAAATTTGCATCTGATTGGAAATCGGTCTAACTATCACAGCAGGCATCACGTCAATTCCATAATCAATAGAAGAAGTCATATGAAGGTATTTATTAAAGACTCTGTACCTGACGTTTAATTTTAAAATATAAAACGTTCAAAAAGGGTACTAATGTAAAATATCTATCCATATGTAACATACAGCCTGGAGGCAAATTCTGACAAAATCTAAGCACTACTATGCCATCAGTGTCGAAATCCTCAGTATTTGCATCTTTCTTGGCGTTTATTTTGTAATCCGAACATTGA
>BGPR01012394.1:0-45131 GCA_013235015.1 Araneus ventricosus
CCCCTTTTGGTAGTTTTAAATTTAGAATTTAAATTTTTTTTTATTATTTTTCTCTTAATCTCCATACCATAGAACATCTTTTCCGCATAGGTAGGTTTTGAAATTCTGAAAAAAAAAATGTTCGATCCACCCTAATGTGCAATGGGGAAAAAAATGTTAAATCCAAATTAGTTTGGGCATTTCATCGTGCTGTTTCCTTTCTTAAAATATTTATTTGAAAATTAAAAAGTTTTCAAATAGTATTTCTGTCGCTTTGTCTGCTTCACTTTAGGAAATTACTTCTACATATATAGTGGTCACTGTAACTTAGCTGACACTCAAGAACTTCTGTATATTGAGAATATAGCTATCTGAACTGTTTTATGCATAACTAAGATAACTTTATATAATTTGCGGTTCTGTGGTATGGTTAGAGAAAAATGTCTTTCTCTTTTGGAAATTAGAAAAGAGGAAGCGAATTCTATATTTTCCTTGGTGTTCTAGGGTACACTTTCTGCTTTGTGAGACAGATGGCAGCACGATGGAAAACTTTTATTAAGTTACCGTTTCTCGGCAGAAAAATCACAAACTTTCGAACTTCTAAGGATGAAAAGAATTACCAAGATTTATTTTAAGGCAATTTTTGCCTTTAAAAGTAGATTTGACAGATCGTTAAGATTCACAGAGACAAGAAGTACCATAGTAACTTTTTTAAAACAGAAAACTCGAAATTCTATTTCGGAAGAATGTGTTAGAATTGAAGTTTAGATAGTGGAAGGAAATAAAAAATGCTAAATAATCGTTTACGCATACACTTTCTTGATAGAAAGCATTAAATGTATTTATACATCTTTTATGCAATGATATTCTTATACATGTAATAATCTCACTTAATTTTACTTTAAATTCTAATATTATATATTTTAAAATCTTATTACTATATTAATGTATTCCAAAATCGTTTTTCTTAAACTCCAGTTTCGTTTCATTTCCCGCTCTGGAGGTATATTAAATCTCGCGTTTTGGCATATTTATTACTAAAAGAATATTCTAATTACTTCCACGCGCCTACACAAATCGCGAAATCAGCGACTTATTACCGCCATGCTTTTCCCTAAAATACTTACGTAATTTATTAAAAATAGCTATTATTCCCTTCACTTTGATCACGTGTCTATATGTTAAATCCCTACCTGAGGGAATGCAGGGATTTTCTGCTCGCTTTTTACTTGAAACTTAAACCAAGATGTACGTACATTCCTTCACTCTCCCATAATAAAGGAAAATTAGACTATAACTCGGTTTTTTTACTGACTACAGCCACGAATACCTTTCATACATATATTTCATACAGATATCTTTTTCAAATAGTATTCGTATTTTGATATTATGCACTAGTTTACAAATGCTTAAATCATGTGGGGTAAATGTACACTCTTCATAAATTCATTCATTTGAAAAGTTAAAATTAGTCTTTTCTCCTTCGAAGCAAGCTGTTTTATGTCCAAAGAATAAATTAAGTCTCTATCTAATACAGTATAATTCAGGATGTCCTAAATACTGTATACACACTTCGAAGAATTATTGCATGAATAATTAATAACATTAATCAAAATTTCACTCAAGTTAATTGATACAAATATCGAATCTTGTTACTTATTGGAAATGACTGAAATGTTGGCTACTATTGGCCAAGCACTGCTGGTGAAGCCACGAATGGATTTGCAAACTTGCGAACAAGGTCGGCTCGCATATAGGCACTTTGGGGCATCCCAGTTTCCTTAATTGCATGAATTTCTGCTAATTTTTAGCTAAGGTAATTCCAAGGCATTAGAGAGTAAATATATCAAGATACTTCTGTGACAGAAAATATTTGCTAAAATGCAATTATGATGGAATGAAAAAGTATCAAAAAGTATCAATTTTGCCCACAAAAACAATTTTATGCAAAGTTACTGCAGATGAATTGAATATTTTGCTGAGGGAAAATTAGTTTGAATTAAAGTTGAGATTTTAACGTAAGATATATGCAAAGAGCAAGGGAATTCGTAATTCAAATCTAAGTTGTAAGCAAAGTATTTTATTGATACCTTTACCTCCAAACGGATAAGTATGTAAGATATTTTCTTTCTCCCGAAAAGGCCATTTTTCAATAAATACAGAATTTATCTTGAATCTTAGTTTGCGATGTTGGTTATCTGTCCTGTAATAAATAAAGAAAATATGCCGTTTTGAATTGTTTTTTTAGAACTGCATATACAAGCGATGAATTTACCAAAATATTTTCATAATTATCTTTTTGAAAATTAACGCAAGTGTTGTAATCTGTACACAAATATTCTGAAAACCTTCATGAATTTAGAAGATTTTCTTGGTAAATGCAATTGTTTGTATTAAGTAATGTAATTATTTATACTGAGTTATGAAAGAAATGAGTTTATTGAAATCAATTTTTAACATTTTTTTTGTGCTATACAGGCCTTACTCAAATTGTACATTAACCCTAAAGCTTGTGTTGGTTAAATGATTGTCCACATTCTGTTTGTTGCCATCTGCAATTTCAGGGGTCTCGGGGGTTCACCTAATAATTTACACAGTTGCATTTAAATAACGATTTGCTTCGTATAACTATAACAATCCTATACAGAGTGACCCAAAGAAGTGGAGTAAGCATTTATTTCCTTAAATATTGCACTTGGACATATACTTCCAATTAACAAGTTTCATCAAATAAGGTAGGAATTTGTGTGAAAACATATTGGCTTCTGTGGAAGTTGAAAATAAAAAGTTAAGAAAATTAAATTTTTTTACGTGCCCCACAGAGAAAAAATGTCAATGAGTGAAATGTTCCTCTTACACTCATCTATGCATAAACTAAGTTTCACGATTCTGTCTGCAAAACTTACAGAGATGAGTTAATTTTTAAATTTCAAGGGGCTGCTCACAAATTTATATGGAGATGTTTATCGCAAAAAATACAAATTTATTCAACATAGAAAAACAGCGAAATACAAATATTTGTCAAGTAGTACATCAGTCAATCATCACGGATTGAAAAAAAATTGCCAACTACGCATACTGTTACTCAGTTTCATTGGCAGATAGTTGTAACTATCGACTTGATAAAGAATGGAAGGACAACTTGAGAAAATGAAAATTTAAAGTATAACAGGAAAATAGCCTAATATTGAACCAGGATATTGAATTATTTGCTCTTAGCGTTCTGCGTATTATTAAGCTTTACCTAAAAGCAGTGGCGATTTGTCCTTTAGTTCTGCAGAGTTGCAGAACTCACTAAAATTATTTTAAAAATTCGTATTTTTGTTTTTATTCTTATTTTCTTTCTTCTCCACTCTGAGAGTTTGATTATTAACGGAAAAAGATGAAAACGAGAAAAGAAGACAGAAAATGAATGAGAAGGTAAGACAGGCACAGGATGGAGCTGCACACCAAATAGTTTTGGAAAGCACTAAAATTCGCTCATTCCGTACAACTAAGTGACATAATGGACGAAGGTGAATAGCTATTCTTTCTGTCTTAGAACTTAGCCGGAACTGGATTTTCGGATGCTTCTGTTCTGCGCTAAAAACCATTTATTCCCCCTTTCAATCTCACCTATGGTTCGCCTTCGCGCTCTTGATTTTTTTGTCATTGGCTGTTTTTAGATTTCTGATTCACTTTCCTGTTGGCTCAGCGGGAACTTGGCTGGTTCCTACATATTCCATTCCTCTTATTAAAACGAAACCCACCGAAAGAAAAGAACTGTAAAATCTAAAATACAATTCAGATCATTACAACTACATGTTTGAACTATTTGAAGGTAAAGCTATTTTTGAAAAATTGTATTTCAATTTTATTCTGGTAATATTTTTATAGAACTGCTTGTTTTTGGAAAGATGAGCCTCACTGCTGATATGCCACCATGAATATTTTTTGAAGGTCCACAAGATTAACTATTTTTGTAAATACTTCAATTAATCTATTATTTGTCTAGTTTTTAGACTTAACAAGAGTGAACAAATACATTGTTATTTTCTTATTCCGCCCTTTAAATAATTTTTTAAATATGTATATTATCCCTAAAATGTAGGTCGAAAGACTGGATCAAACAGCAGTGAGAGGTATGGAAATGTGGTCTAAGTCAACAACTTTGCCTTCTTATATATCTGTAAGTTTTGCAGATAGAAACGTGCAACTTTGTATGTGAATAGATGAATGTAAAAGAATCATTTTACTAACTGACATTTTTGCTCCATGGGGCCGTATAAAAATGTAATTCTTTTAACTTTTTATAGTCAACCCCCTTTGATATCAAAGTATTTTGAAACAAATTCTTACCTTCTTTGATGAAACTTTGTAACTGGAAGTATATGTCTAAAATTAATATTTAAGGAAATAAACGCTTGTTCCACTTTTTGGGGACACCTTGTATATTTCTGTTGTCAATATCCCTTTTTTTCAAGTAATACAAAGCCTAAAGTGATGAGAAAGGTATCAATGGATGGGATTTCTTTACAGACTTATGACATAGCTTACTCATTTTACTGTTTAAAACACACTGTTCAAACTGTTACACACTGTTACCGAAAATCTCAAACAAAATATTCAAGATGATTTTATTATGATATCAAATATTGTATACAAAGAGGAAATGTAAATACTTTCACATCAATAAACCGTCTGTTTCTAGTTTATGTATGGACTTGGCTGAGTATTTGATTTGACAATCCCACAAAAGACTAAATTATTTGGAGGGGGCAGAAGGTTGAATGTGCGCAAGTTTCGCTTGGGCTTACAGGTTATCTACTTATTTAGGCATTGCATCCATATAACAATAAAAAAAACTCCCCCATTTGAGGGTTATAACTTAGGGTCACCATAACTTCTTTTTGTTTCAATCCGACCACGCCGGGGAGGGGGTTGCAGCGCCTTGGGGGGGTAAAAGTATTGTTTAATTGTTTAAAATTCTAAAAGCTGAGTACCAGTGACCTTCTTTTATAACACTAGCATAGAGTTTGAATATGTGATAAAACATATCAGACGTCCGAACTCAAGGAAGATGCAATTGTTATTAATGTTTGGTAATTCAAAATTATAATAATGAAAAACAGAATTAAAATAATATTGCCAAAATTTTAATTTTCAGTTTGTACTGGGGTCAGAATAAGGAGGCTCATCCATTTTCTCATCAACAATGGATATAAACAATGCAAACAATGATTTTTCTGTCATTGGCGCAATTATGTCAGGTTTTCCGAATAAGTCAAATTTTCACAATTATAATCAAATTTCTTTCGCCGCATTCAGTGGCGTAAATCCGGACATGAGTCTGGGCAGCCCGGACATGAGCTTGTAATCCGGACGTATGGTAACCCTAGTTATTACACTATTATTTGCTAAATTGTTTGGGCGTTAGAACATTTTTATTTACGAAAGACTAGGCAAAAAACGAGTGCGCTACTGCTGAGGTCGACGTTCCACTTCCGAACCGAATGAAGTGGAAAAAATCGAACACCAACTACTGTTTGAAATATTTTGAATTTTTAATGTTTGTTTGGATGAAAGGAAGAGCGGCCGAATCGTGTAGAGTGTTCTGGAACTTCTAGAATGATGGAAATTCGGTTAGACCGATCAGGGCCGGCCCGAACAAAAGCGGGGCCTGGTGCAAAGTTGATTTATGGGGCCTTGAAACTGATTTCTTAAAACAAAATATTTTATTTCATTAGGATTTTATGATTAGGATTGTTTTCACGGATGTTATTCGATGTAATTTGGGTTTCGCGATTTTGATTTTTTAATAACTGTTAATTATATATTTCGTCAGTTTGTTGGACATTTTCGGTTTTTAAAAATTCTGCAAAGGAGTTTCTCCTATTTTCAGCAATTTTCTTTCTTTTTCTATGCTTTTCTTAAATTTATCAGATCCACACGTGTTTCCTTCCGGCATCTCTGTCTCTAGTCATATTCCGAAATTGTCCAAAAATAATATTAAAAAATTAAGATCAATTTTTTAGTAGTATGATTACAACAAACAACAATGAAATATATTATTTAGTAATTTTCAGTAATATATTAAGAATTTATCTTCCCTTTAAATACGAATATTTTATTTATTTTCCCACCAAACGTACGTTGAACTATCATCCGTTACAATGCAAGCATACTAAAATACATTGTTTTTACTTTTCTTACTCTGTTTTAGCTATGTAGTGAGATTAAAAGTCCTCCAACCATGCCTTTGATCGGTCAACGTAAAATGTGCACATATCGCGTGATTATATTCAAATGCATGTATATTCGGATTAAAATAAAAAATTGAAATGCATTTTTAATTTGTAAAATTAGTCAGTTGCGCGGGGCCTAGTGCAGCCGCACCGTTTGCACCGCCCTCCGTCCGGCACTGAGACCGATCCTACGAACCCTTCTAGAAAGTTCGAGTTCTTTCCAGGAACCCCTCACTCCGAGACAAGCAGGAAGGCCGATCGTTCAGATTGGATAAGAGGATAATGGTGGGAGGAACAACTGTTATAAAAAGGCAAAAGGATTCAAGAAACATTGGTGAGAAAAGAGCCATTCGAATGGCTGGACATTTCGATTATACTTCTAGCAAGTGAAAATTATTACCTCGAATGATAAAATGTAGCAAGCTGAGCACGATGTGAATAATTTATGCTGTGCGATCTGATTAGATGGACTGCCTGTTGTATATCAAACGAGGGACAATCGCCATCTCGATTATCGAAATGCATTAATCTTAACTTCTACGGGAATAAGATATACCTTAGGCGGAATGAGTAGATGGTAATAATCTATTTTTTTCATGTCCATTGTCATTACTCGCTGCGATCTAATTTAATCCCCGCTGCGATGTAATTTAATCCTCGCTGCGATCTAATTTAATCCTCGCTGCAATCTAATTTAATCCTCGCTGCGATCTAATTTAATCTAGTTTGTAATTAATGTCATTATATAAATAAAATTGCTAATGCAGCGTGTACACAAATGAAGTGGCACATTTAAAAAAATTAATTTAAAAAACTAAACATGTTGGAACTACATTTTTTTTTAAATAAGAGCGAATCTCGAAAAACTTTTTTTCAGATAGGTAACGCGGCGTTACGCCGTTCTAAATTTGTTACAGCGAGAAAATTCCGTACGCAATGGCTACCGATCAGCTGAAGCCGATGCATGTTTTCTGGTTTCTTATTTTAGTTTTTCTTGAATATCACGAAAACTCTTCAGTTTTCACACTACATGTGAATTAGCAAATTAAAGAGGGTAAAATTCCCTATAAATGCATGATTTTATTTTTCTTCCAGTTTTAATATTTTCTCAGATAATGGCTCTAAACAAATTTTTGATTTCCAGTAATTTACGACCCCCTAGACCACCGAAATGGCATGTTACCTATCTGGAAAAAAACCTTTTGAGATGAGTTATCAGTCAAAAAAAATCGTAGTTCCAATATTTTTAGTTGTTTTTTTATTTATTAATTTTTGAAATGTGTCACTTCATTTGTGTATACCATGTATATCTTTCTGTTAGAATTGCCTCCCTTTATTATTGACTTTTTTGCTTTTTCAAACTTGTGTTACCTAAATAGTATCACTTTTATAGGCAAAACCTGTGTTATGTTTGAAATATCCTATATATTTAAAGTTTTCCTAAATATTACTATTTTTATAGGCGGAACCTGTCTTATGTTTGAAATATCCTATATATTTAAATAAGGCAAAACACAACGCAAATCAATAAGAGAATTGAAAAAGTGTCAATGTTGTAATGGTGGAAAATCTTCCACATCTACTACATTAAAATGGTGACATATTGCTAATTATTCCTGAAAATTTCAAAATATGCGTTACCCATAATCATATTAGTTTCTCGCGCCAGATATCGCCCCGCTGTGCAACTTAAAGCACTTTTTATTGGCTTTTCTTTGAAAATTAGCAACTGATTATATAAAATGATCAATAATAAAATCAATCTTCTGTTCAATTAATAAAATTTTAGTTTCTTTTTAGTTCATGTATTTCAGAGCTAAAGAATTTCCCTGCAGTGTCAGAACAATTCCATCCTTACGATGAATGTGATACCCTGACGCCAACGTCAAAATACACATAGAATACTTTGAATTCGGATTCTTAACCGAAAGAAATGGATAAAAGTTCTGTGTAAAGGGGAGCAGGTGTTTTAGTGATGCACTGTTCGAAGAGGCGTACCTCATAAAATGGCGCCCTACTTTTTTCTTTTGAAATGCGATCCTCATTTTCTTTCCGAAAACTTTATGCCGGGGAGTGGAGAGATTAAAGGTGCAAATAAACTTAAAAAATAACATATAAAACATTTTTGAGTTCATAGGATTAACACATTATAAATTTTTTAACAAAATTTCACTAAATTTTCACAGAAAATTTGGTGCATTCTAACTTCAATCCCTTAAATATGGCTGAAATAAAAAAATCAAAGTTTTTTGTAAGAAACTTTTGATATATTAGAAAAATATAAATAAAAGTTGCATTTCATTTATCTCGTATATGAAAAATAATATAAAATGTGTATAAATTTCTTAATCAGTCTGAAAAAACCCACAAACATACGAATAATAAGTAAAAAATTATATACATTATTGTTTTGCCCATAGATAGCATATAAAAACTCTAAACATTGAAGTAAATCTTTTGCTAACACGGATAAAATCATACAAAAGCCTTAGTGACAAATATATTTAATAATATTCATAATATAATTCATCATAAATTCATACATATCTTTAAATATATTAATCAAAATTACAACTAATGAAATTTACAACTAATAGAGTTAATGAAAATTAACTAATGAAATTTAATAATGTTTTATCTAGCACCTTATGACAAAGTTAAAATTCTTGCATGAAATTAGGGGATGCGCTTTTGCAGAGGGGAAAAATGCTGATTCAAACAGGAATTAAAATTATAACGTTATTAATTTATCTATGACATGTAAAATCGTTCTTCCTTATTATTTTAGTAGTCATTATTTATGTGCTAAGAAAAAACGATACATTATTTCTGAAGAATTTTGAAGGCTTTAGGGTATCCGAAATGTTATAAATTAACCTTTCTGGGTTTTAACGAATCAGAAGTGTTTATAATTACAATACTTTAGTACTAAAATGTTTGTACATGTTCAAAATAACGATTACAAACAAAAAAAAAGGACTGCCATATTTATATATTTAAATAATTATTTTAGGTTGAGTATTTTAAGTTTAATGATTTGATAGTCAAAGTAAATTTTAATGTGTTTGTTAAAGCAAATGCAGAAACCTGTTTATATGTTACTTTTCCATTTATAATATATGTGTATATTATCTTTAATTCTGTAATGATATTGTAACCCGTATTTGGGCCTTTGTATGACAAATACGTTAATAAAGTTCCCTCGTTTTTTTCCCATTGTGTATTTGGCTACATTTTTTATTACTCTGTCTACTATAATTTGTAAACCTTTCCAGCAAATTGAAATTTTAAAATGGTTTCAATATAGTGTCATGCATTTTGGCTAGTTTTTAAATAAACTGAAGAATTTTTTAAAGAATTCGGTCAATTTAAAAAGGGGAAAATGGGTGTACACCTTACACGAAATGTGGCACATGGAACGGTAGGTTAAACAAGACAGTTATTGACACCCTAATCTTGAATTTTAAAAAATAAGCTTCTCCTTAGTTTCCGTTGCATAAGTCCATTTATACAGCAAAAGTAAACTAAAGAATGAAGGGATGTCAATAAATTTGGTGTCAATTATTCATCCATAGGAGTGCCAATAACTGATTTTGAAGTATGCATTCTCAATGTATTCTAAAATACCTTCCAGGGAAAATTTTTCTTAAAACCTTCCCTATTAGCAAAAGATGCTCTTCAATATTCATACGATATCTTTACGATATTGTGCGGCATTCATAATATCGTAGCAACATCATGGAGATATCGTAAGATATCGTGCTAATAGGGTTTATTCAGCTTAAAGTAGAGTAATTCAGGAAAAGTTGTGATGAATCATAACTTCATTGAACTATTTTTTTAAATTTTTTCCATAATTTAATAGTATAATGTCTTGTTCACCCTACTCAACTTCCAACGATTCGATTTTTTTTATTGCTTTCAACGTTCTCTCTATAACTCCAAGTGCCAAACTGGAAAAAAACGAATCAAAATGTTCTATTTTAGTGTAATCGGAAAAGTTGTTGTTTGGAATAGTTTTTTTCAGAAATAAATTCGCGAAAAGTTCTTCGAATTTTAGAATAGTGTACTTCTCTATTTGTAACTTTTAATTCCAAATTCGAAAAGGAAATAGCTTTTTTTTAAATTTTACGCTTGGGAAAATTTATTGATGATGAAGGTATTTCCGTTTGCGACCTCATGTTCTACTGCAAAAGTTGCCTGTACGATCATCCCTAGAGGTTTGTCGCTCCCTCCACTTGTATACGAAACTTTGCATAAAACAGGGGTTCCCAACCTTTATTCATTATGATTAATCCTTATATTTTCTCGTACCCCCTACTGTCATATCCCCCACCCACATCAACCATCCGTCTATGCCAAGAAGTTTTTATCAATAATGCTAAGGGCTTATGTTAATTTAAGAGACACATGACTCGAATTAATAGCATTTGCTGGACTTATTTTTTATTTTACATCTTATTCCATTTTTACAATGGTATTAGTTCAACGCCAAAACAAATGAAATCAGCATTGTAATAATTTCGCATTAACTTATAAGGATGGCTAAACATTTCACTCTGTAATAATCAACTTTTCAAGAGGTAAAATTATTAAATAGCAAGTATTAAATTAGGAAAACAAAATTCTGTAACTTTTTTAATCCCTTAGGTTTTCTTGTTTCCTCCAATACTAACACTGATTTCGCGTACCCCTGGGGTACACGTACCACAGGTTGGAGACCTCTGATAAAAGTATTAAGAAATATTTTGCGTAATCAGTAAATATGCAGAAGTCGAGCAATACGAGTGTAATGAATCTCCATTGTTAAATCAAATCTAGAATTTCCATTTAACACTTGGGGTTAGGGTTACACTGCATTTGTGAGAGAGAAATATTAATTGCTTAAGGACAGAGTTATTTTGTAACCTACGGTATTTAGGACGAGTTAACTCGGTTATGTCCTTAAGAGGTTAAATACATTTTACCTGGGACCGAATCCAAAGAGTCGAAAAACCGCTCTTTTTATTTGATGAATATTATGCAAATTTTATAAACAGCCTTTTCAAACCGATACAGAACATTTTAAAAATATTTTGCTGTTGTTTCTTCTGCATAATGCTTCTCTTCCTGTTCCACCCCAGGCCATGGCCTAGATTCGCCTTAAGGGAAATGCGACCTTGTTCAAATCCTAGTGAGAAAGAAGTGTTTGTTTTGTCAGGTAGTGTAAATTTCTAAGAAAAATGAGTTGAATAGTGGATTGACTACTTTGAACCAGGGGCGGCGCCAGTAGGTGGGCAGGGGGCAATTGCCCCCCCCCCATCGGCGAGAAATTAAGACATTCGTCGGCAAAAATCTTAGCGATTTTGGGAGATGTTGAGAGCAGGGTATCAAGGAATATAATAATTTTAATCCCATCTTTAAGTTATTATATAATAAACGGCAGAGATAAGCGATTTGTGTCCGAATTTGAGGACTGATTAACGGTTAGGTCAACAGAATGACCGACATTCTTTTAAATTGTCGTCCATTCGGCCAGTAGTTCTCACCACATTTGAAAGAATAACCGACAAGTGAATCAGATGTCCCATTTTACCGACTGTTTTCGGTCGGTCGGCTAAGAGATCAACAAGACGGATGAAAATTTTTATGTTTTGTTTTTTCTATCGACTGTTTCGATCACTTTTTGGCGGAATTATTAGGTAAAACTAAAGTATCTGTATTACACAAGAGTGTGGCTGCACATAGTGGTCATCCTTTTCAACGGCCATTTTTGTTCGGCGTGGAATTTTTCGGCCAATAGATATAATGTTAAAATAAAATCTATTAACGGCCACTCAAACCCCTCTGAACAGTCGGGTTTGTCGCGCGTTCAACTTCAATGAAATCTTTTCCTTTCGTCTCTCCGATCGTGGACATTTTATAAAAAGAAAATGGGGGAAAGAAAGAAAAAAATCATACACTCAAAAACAACTCCGGAAATCAGATAGAAATTAATCATACCTTTTCCAATGTGAAGAGAAGAATGAATTTCGGACTCTACCATGTTTGGGCATTAAAGAGTTCATTTGAGCCTTTCAGGTGTTGATTCGAACTCTGACAAAAAATTTGTTAATATCGTCGCGACCATCAGTGAATGAAATTTTCAGCTCAACGACTTTAGGAAAAATAGACGATATTATTGCCTTTCCTCAACAACTACCGACAAAACAATTATAGATATATTTTTAAAATTAAAAAAAATTGTAAAGGTGACCTCCGAAAGAGCTGAAAGACCCAAGCAGACACAAACTTTATCTTTTTTCTAAAAACGAAAAAATAAAAAGAAAAGAAAGAAATATATATAGAGAAAAATTTTCTGATAAAGTACTTCTTTTCTTTGGATAATTTTTAAAATTAGAGCTATCAGAAATGACGAAGTAAGTCTTATTTAAATATTTTATACTACCAAACATAATAATCTTTTAGAGCGGCCAATTTTCCATGGAACGGTGGTTGATCACTGTAGAGAGGTTTCGGTGTATTACATACTTACCGCCCTCTTCGTGTTCGTCGGGAATATAAATTCAATTGAATCTCATGTGCATAATTTGATTTTCATAGTTCCCTTAAAAAAGCCATTCAACTTCAAATTGTTATAGACAGTTCACCCGTGTTCTTTTAGTAGCTTTGCATCTGTTCTGTTTATTGTCTACATGAACGTCCTTAATGGAATCAAGTAATTGCAAGTTTCATCTAACATCTAATTGCACGCCGTCCGCACCTTTCTTATTTCTTATGCAAAATACGCATTTGGCGCGACACATTTTATGTCTTGCAGCATGCTAACTGGATTAAAACATGCTGATAAAAAGAATTAAAACACAACAACCATAATCATTGAGCTTACTAAATATGTTTCTAAATATAATTATTACCTTAGAGGACTTCGTTTGCAGATTTAAAAGGAAAATTGACGAAACAAAAAAGAAAGTAAAATCCAGTAGGACATTGCATTAGCTTTCAATAATGGAAGTAAAACACTGAATTATTGTTTAGCAACGGATTCGGAAACCCTCCGCGCTTTTGCGCATGCGCCGGGCGGAGTTATTTTCATCAAAATGGGGGGGGGGATGAAGAATGGAAGGGCGATGTTTACATTTTACTGAGCGTGATCTAACAAAGAACTCTGCAAATGTGCTCATATGACTCATTGCCTGACACCCTTTTCCGGTGTAAAATCGTCCAAGAGTGGTAGTCTCGGAATCCGTTACTGAACAGTAAATATTATTTGTGTAAACACTGGCAATGGTTTGAATCAGATTGCAACAATAAAAAGTTTTAAATTATGCCTAAAACTATTTTTACAAATTTATTAAAATTAGAGAAAAAATACTGCAACTTCATTGATATCATTAATAAGATGAGCTTCTAAATTTTCAGATGGTGACTGGTACTGATCAAAAAATGCTATTTTAAACTTGCACAATAAACGAGGAGCATTCTGATTTGTTAGCCATGTTTTCAAAGTGAGATGAATTGAGCAAAAAATCTATTTACCAAATATTAGACCAAAATTGATTGCATTTGCAGAGTGGGAAAGAGAGTAAAATCTGTCCAGTTGTTGAGACTGGGATCACAGTCAAGGTTTCCTCTCCTAGAGAATGTACAAAGAAGTAGTGTTTTTACGATTTTTCTCGAAAATGAAGAATTGAGATGGAGAAGCGACCATTCACGATGTATCTAGGGTCGTGAGCTTTCATATAAAATAACAATGAAAAGGTAATTTTTTGAACTTTCAGATGGCGTAAAAATGATTTTCGTGCTGTAATATTTTCGGAAGTTATTAATGAAAAACGCCAAAATTTCGCTTAATTTTTAATTACTTAAAATTCTAAATAAAATTTCAAAAAAGGGCTCCAAAGTGTACATTCCCACCCTCCAAAATAGGTTTGTGCCAAATTTCGTAGCTCTAGGTCCAGCGGTCTGCCCTGTAGAGAACCAAAATACACTCACAAACACGCACATTCTCCTTTATTATTATTAGAGATATGAAGATATGCATTTATAGGTTTAAAATTTGTTAATAATTATTTTCACTTGTCTCGGCTATTATTTTATTTTGTTATGAAATTTAGATAATAATCTGCAAATTTTTTCCAACATCAGTGCGGTACATTTCATTTCCTGATGTTCATAATTCTTCATTTTCTATTATTGCTTGTCGTTCAGTCAGACAATTCTTACTGCACAGACATTAGACGAATTGCTAATTATTCCATTTAATTAATTATTATAATCAAATTCGCTAATTAATACTTAATTACCTTTAATTAAATATAAAATTAATTATTATCTGTTATTTTGAAGTTACCTAAATTAGAAAATCTTTGCTTGCCCCCCTCCGTTGGAAAATTTCTGGCGCCGCCTCTGATTCCCTTCTTTGAACTTGAAGTGGAAGTTCTACTTACTTAAATTACTAGTTTTTACTAATTTTTATGGGCGTTTCTATGTCTTAATCATTTTCTTCACGTGTGCCACATTATTCTGTCATTTCTATTTTTATATAAATTCATTCTCCAACTTTTTCCATCATTTCTCGACAAAATTGAACGTATAATGATTATGAATTTTTCCAAATTTAAGGTAGTAAATAGTTTATATGCAATATTCCATGAAATTGAAAATATTTTTGCTGAAAAAAGTCAAAAAACTGATTGAAGGGGTAATTGGGAACAGGTAGTAAATTCCGGCCCTATCCACTTTAGTATTTTAAACGGCCCCTAACTATTACTTTAAAGATCCATCTCAGATCATTTGCATGTTGTATAGGGTCTATTCTGAGAGCCTGAAAGAAAGAGACGCCACTTCCCGCTGTTAACATGCGGAAAAGTGACGTCTCCTACCCAACCGGGGGTACCAAAATAGATCCCCATATCTCATGTGAAGATATTTAACTGATATCAGATTGTGTTTCTGACAAGCATATTTTCTCTTTTCTTTATCAGAATTTTTACAGTCATGCAAATTCTAAATAATATGTTAAAAAATGTATGCAGTTCTTTTATCTAAATGGTCTGGTCTTAATAAAACGGAGAAAAGGGCTCCATCTAACGATTAAGAAGAAAACCATTTTAACAGTTGTTTCGAAATCATAGATAAGTAATAATACTGGCTAAAGGGAAAGATTCTTTTGTGATCTCAATGCCATGCCAGTGCATAAAAATTAAATGCCAGTAAATTTAAAAATTTAAATAATTATTGAGACATCAATCAAATAAATTTTTAGTTTGCTAACTTGTAAATATTTGACGATCAAGCGACTTCATAAAAGGAAAAGTGAAAACCTCCCACAGTGTCCCTTTTTAAGCACTTTAACTTCAATTACTAGGAGACTAAAGCGATGGTGGAGGTTCAAGAACTCGCATTTTAAAGCGAAATCTAAGCATTTATGTTTATTCCGTGTACTTGGTGATTGACATTTAGCGACTGGAAACTGTTTCTTCGTCTCTTCACTAAATTAATGTTTTCATAACGATCCCGATCTTTCAATATGTCAAATGTGAAAGGGGGTAAGTACATTGAATGACAGACCAAGTTATAGAATTTAGCTGGTTTCTTTTGTGTGAAATCACACATATAACATCAAACACAACAACATCTAAGAGTTAAATTAGCTTTCTCAATCAATACCCTATTTGTTTTTTGTTCGTTAATTCTAATTTTAGTAATTTGGCTTTGTTTGTCAGAAACCCGGTTGTCGTTTCTAACATCACATAATTTGAAATGTATATGCTCCTGTACCATTCGGCGTATTTTGTGTATACAATATTGGAAGCATTCCCTGGGCAACAAAATGATTTGTTTACAAATTTAAAATTTGTTGTCACTTGTCATTTTTAAAACCGATCCAGACTGATCGGTTATTTTCCAGTCAAAAAGGTTAGGTCAGTTTATTGAACCTTTGCAAAATGTTTGATAATTACTCTTTTTAGAATCTAATTAGTTAGGTAGGTTTAAATTGTTTAACTTTAACATTAGATGAAGATATGCTTCTTTATCCAGCATATTTTGGTATTTTTTATAAGAAAATTTTGCTATTGTAGAACAAAAATTAAGTGTGTATACAAGGAAAAAAGAAATGTCCAATTTTAAAACCATCACATTATTAATTAATTAATAATATTAAGATCATATTTTTAAAAATCTCGGTAATTCTAATGTAATAATATAATTTTTATGTCTAAGTACTTCTTTTCTCTTTAAATATTAGCTAATTTTAACCATTGATTGAATGTAGCATAAATGTTTATATTTTTTTAGATAATTATAGAAATAAGGACTACAGTATAAATAAAAATGTTATTTTAGTTCCTATGTTAATTTATGATTTAAGATATTAATAAAAGAAGCCTATACTTATGATTTCAAATATATTATTATTTCACATCTACTAGTTCCTTGATTTTACAAGCTATAGAATAATATTCAGTTTTAATTGCTCTTCATAATAAATATAAAATTAGAAAGTTGATTATAAGACAAATCTTAAATTTTTGAGTTTAAAATTGCCAAAATCTTTCTGATATTGCATAATCTATAGTGATGTATATAGTAGTGATCATACCCATGAAAATTCAAAAATTTACTTTTTAAAAATTAATCTCAGCTAATTTGCTTTGAAATATGACTTTTGGAATGTATTACTTACTAGATTTTTATAAGTTAAACTATCAAAAATATGTTCTTTAAAGTAAATGTAAAGGGTAGCTTGGCATTTTTCTACACTTCGTAATTTTTATTAGTTTTATATTTAAAAATTGTAAACTTCATAGAAATCTCATTAATTGCTATGATTAAAGAATTTTAGTTGTATTAAATATTTATGTCTACTAACCATTGTAATTAATATTTTAAATAAGAAATTGTGCTGTACGCAGGTAGGTATTTAACTGTCAAAAGCTGATTGTTATATAGCAAGTTTTTTTTTTTAAATTCATATAACTAATTCTGAATATCATTGATTATCTTAGGTTTATAAACATGTTATTAAATTTTTTTATTTATGTGGAAAAAAATGAAATCAATAGGATGATGTATAGATTATATATTGATACAGCTTTTTCATGGCTGAATCTTTATACAGCGAATAAGCTATACTTAATCAGGGGATGGTTCACTAATTACAATATTTAGATTGGTTGTCTGGCTTTTCTTGATAAATCTTGTTTACTGATGTTCAAGTTAAATCTTATTCGCTGGTACCATCTTATGATAACAGCTACAGCTGTCGCATTCCATGTAACTGGGTTTTCCATATTTTATGCCATTTGTAAAATATTACTGTATCCTTTCAAAAGTTGTGTTTATCTTCTTGTTTGTAGCTTTAAGTGTTTTTTTTTAAATTTTATTATTAATAATTATATTTACCTGTAAGTATCAGAAAATAGTTTGTGATAATTGACGTTTATAAATTCTTCATTCTGTTCTATTTTAGCTTATTACTTTTGGGGGTATTGATAGTTTAATCATTTTATTCAATATTTACTTTTATATTTATTATTAATCTCTTATTGTTTTTAAGCTTGTACATATTTTTTACACGAGCAGGCTCACTATAATTTTTCACATGAGCAGGCGCATGTCATACTTTTTACGACACAATTTTCCTGGTTTTTACTATGGTAGTTGTAAGTTATTTCATAATATTAATAAGAGACATGTCAGAAAAACAAATCTTTTCATCAAGAGTGAAAATTAATTTTAATATTATTTGAAAAAATAAAATTATACTGAAATCAAAGAAAGTAATTAAATTTAATAATATTATTTTGTAAAAAATGTATTAAGCAATATATAATAATAAATATTATAATATAAGCTAAGATTGTACAACAAAGTCTGTCTTCTTAGTTTCTAATAATTGTCATTGCATTAAAAAAAAAAAAAAAAAAACTTTAGCTAGAGAGTGAAGCTTTACTAGTATACTATATTTTACACCTACTGCATTTCATGGATTTTGATGATTGTTTTCTTTCTTTAAACACAAACCACAAGCTCTTCTTCTTGATGCTAGTTGCTGTTCACTTGCTTTTTCAGGTTGTGATGTATAATTTAGATTTAAAGATGTGGCAATGTCATGGCGATCAGATTTTTTGGGCTCGAGTAGTGAGGTGTTTTTACATAAGGCTAGGAGACAAAGTTTTTCAAGAAAATTCTTCGGCTTGGTGGTTATTAGCAGGCTTATTACATATTAAATATTTTCGACAGTGTAAAATGAAATATTAAATCGCTGTAATGTGCACTGGATGTATAATTAATTACAAAACTGAAATATTAAGATGTGAAAAAAATTATCTAATTACACGAGCGGGCGCACGGCATAAACTTTACGACAGAAGCATAAAACAGTATAAAATAACCTTGAAACTCGTATAAACCCATTTAATCCTGAAGAAAGGGGTCACATGAAGGAATAGCAATGACTTTCAGACAGTTTTGACTGCGAATGTGAGAACAGGGTATGAAAAATCCTGTTTGTCGTAAAATTTGCACAGGCGCTCCCGCTGGAAGGTGAAAGCTGTTGTGGTTGGTAAAATGAAACAGAATTAAAAATAAATTTTGTTCTCATACATGCATTAATATATAAATACAATTTAATTATGAATTACTAAAAGAATGAACATTTATAGATAATGTAATATATGAAAATTAATTAATTGTAAATGTATTATTTTTTTGTTTAACAAAATTGAAACTATTTAGCATGAAAAATAACCTTTTTCTATGACTTGCATGATGTTCTACAAGTTAATCCAGGAATTGTTACTGAATCGGCTATAATTTTTATTTTAATACTATAAAATAAAGTATTATAAATGTAATATGTGTATTAAAAACAAATGTTAAATAAACTGTGCTATGGGAGAAAACTAAAATATAAGCAGTCACGTTTCTTTAATTTTTCCTGTGGTTGTGCTTATACTTTAAATCGGATATAATTATAGAGGTGCTTGAATATCATAATTTATATATATAAACTCCACTTCTTGGATTTCCTTTTTCAATAGTATTAATTGTAATAGTGTTCATAAAATATGTTCAAATTTTCCAGATGTTCTTTTGGCATATATTTAGTATTATTAATTATTAGATTAAAATTAGATTTAGTTTAGTTAAAAATTTGAAATATGTTTGCAAGGGATTATTGATATGTGTGTTAATTTCCTTTGAATATTATGTTATGACATTTTATATATTAGTTATTATTAATATATATGTGTTTAATAAACTAATTTTTAAACTTTCTTTAATTATTTTTTAACAATACTTCATTTTTAATTACTTCCATTTCCACATAAGAAGCATACTCCTACTTTCACTTCGAGTCACGTGTCTTATCAGGGGAATACCCTTTTTTCCCGTATATAACCTCTGTGCATTGTTAACTGCCCCTTTTCTTGCTCTGATTTTAATTACAGCGACAGCATATGGCCGGCTTTGTCCGCCAGAATGATCATGGTGTGGACTCTTAAAACTGATCTAAAATGCTATATAAACTTATCACTGTCACCTGATCATGTTCCTGAAATAAAGACTAATTTCACTTCTTCAGCTGTGGATTTATTTTAAAAATGCCTCTACAAAATGTCATGCTAAAATTGAAGATATTATATATATATAATATACTGCTGCTCATTTCTCATAATTTTTCTTTTACTATACCAATTTTTTTTATTTTAATTGTTTTTAATTGCCTATAATATTTTTGGATAATTAAAAAAATATGCTTATGAATTAAGCCTTCCTTCATAAACTCTACATTCATCAAATTTAGCACTATCAAAAAAATACTAATGAATATTTAAAATAAATGATTAAATCTTGATTCAGTAAAGTAATTGTGTAAGGTGTTACAGCATTTATTTGTTACAAGTTTTGGTAGAGGTACTAGTAAGCATTACTTCAAATTTGAAAAAAATGAGCTTCTAGACATTCCTAACTTGTTTCAGAAATTGTTAGTTTATCATTATGTATTTTCGAAATTAACTATTCAAAATTTTATATGGTTTAGGATTCTTGAATAAAAACTTTCAGTAAATAATTAAACTCTGAAATGTCTTAGTGTGCATGGAGAATGAATATGATTCTTTTAGTTTTTTATTTTAGCTTTCTGTTCTCTTATGTTTTGTTTCCTGAAGCCATATTAAGAGTTGCATTTCAGGATTTGTCTGGAAATTTTTCACAAGAAATCTATGAAATGAGTTGTTTGGGTAATTTTAAAAGATCTTTTGTTTCATAGTGATTTAAAAATTATTATCAATAAGTTTTTATAAGATTTTGCAATTTTGTATCAAATTAGCATTTCAATATACTTTAGATGCTTTTTTTCAATAATAATGCTTTAACATTTCTTCTTAGGTAAGTCTGTGGAAGAAGTATATGTGGTTGCCAAATATGATTATGAAGCACAAGGTAGCCAAGAACTTGATATAAAGAAAAATGAGCGACTAATATTACTTGATGACAGTAAACATTGGTGGAAAGTTCAAAATTCCAGAAATCAAGCTGGGTTTGTTCCTTCTAATTATGTGAAAAGGGAGAAACCCTCTATATTTGACAGTATACGTAAACGTGTTCGTAAAAAAAGTGAACCTAAGGTTTCATCACCATCTTCTCGGGTAGCTTCAAAAGAAAATGATTTAAAGGGTGTATCGCCTCGTGTAACTACTCCAGCCAATAAAATTTGTTTGAATACAACAGCTGTGGTAAAATATAATTATGAAGCCCAACAAGCAGATGAAATTTCACTTGTTAAAGGGACTAGAGTTGTAGTAATGGAAAAATCTAGTGATGGTTGGTGGAAAGGCGAAAGTAATAACCAAATTGGTTGGTTTCCTTCTAACTATGTTCAAGAAGAGCCCAAGGATGTGCCAGAGATATCGTGTAATTTACCCCAAGAAGAAGAGCCAGTCACTGTGACATATCAGAATGTTCTTCAAGGAAATGATGTAGTTGTTGCTCTTTATACTTTTAATTCTCAGAGTGATGAAGAACTCAGTTTTCAGAAAGGAGAGCAGCTAGAAGTTGTAGAACGTCCATTGAATGATCCTGATTGGTGGAGGGCACGGAATAACATAGGACAAATTGGTTTGGTACCAAAAAATTATCTGCAGATTGTTTCACCTGGTCGATCAGTAACTGATTCTAGTGATTCTGATGCTGTCCCATCAAAATCAGATGAGAGTCCAGGTGTTGGTATTGCAGTCAATGGTGCCCAACATGAACATTCAAAATCTCCTTTAGGGGCCAGTGGGGGCTCTCCTATAGTTAAACAACGGAACAAAGGTAGTTGTGATAGACCCTGGTACATAGGAAGTATTACTCGCAGCGAATGTGACAGGATGCTCAATGAATTTGCTGAAGATGGTGATTTTGTGATTCGAGATAGTGAAACAAATGTGAGTTTCCTTTTAAATACTCATACAAAACATGCTTTTTACAGACCTTTCCATAAAAAGTTGCTAATCTTAAGACACATTTAAAATAGTTTTTTCACCCCCAAGCCCTGTATTATAATTTATCAGACTTGATATTTGAATCCCTTCCTTTTTCATGTAAATACAGTATATGACCTAAAAAAAAGTTATAGAATGTGTGACATTATGTTAACGATATATTAGGCTGATCATTAGTGATAGTTAATGCATACTATTAGATAGGATACATTTTTTTTACATATAAATTATAAACGTAAAATTTAAAATATATATATATCTATTGATCCATGTCTTAGTACAGAATAATTTTTTGTTTTATATTTCCATTCATTTAATTGTTTTCATTATTAATTTGTTTCTTATTATTTTCAAATCCAGTTGAGTTTTTCTGAATTGATGTCTTTAGGAAAATTTGTCTTTTTCTGTCATTCCTCTAATTCTTTTACAAATTCCAAAACAATTCTTTTACAAATTCTAAATCAGTAATTCAAACCTCATAAATGCTAATTCAGTTTTTTTTTTCACCTGCCTTTTGCTAGTCCATTTGCAATAGGCAAGTCTGGCTCTATCAACATGTGCATAATAATTTTGTACATATAAATTAATGATCTTTTAAACTAAATAATTGCTTTATATTTGTACTGTTCTTTAGTTTCTTAAAGTTATGCTTGAGTTGAAGAATGTACAGAGTATATGTGTGTCATGAATGTGTGTGTTGATGTGTATAAACTACCTTAACCTATTTTGAAAAAGTGTATTGCTTCTATTAAAATCAGTCTTTTCTGATATGTACTTAAATACAAGACAAGTGATAGCATTAATGTTTTGTGAGTTGAAGAGCTTTTTGTCTTCTAGTAAATTAGGAAATAAATTTGCCTGATCCCAAATTGAGAATATTCTGGATATGTGTTAGACTTTTCTTGTTGGTTTCCTACTTTTTCTTATCTGTCGCATCACATAATTCGAACTAGCATGATTTATTTTGCATTTCCAACATTGTGACATGCTGAACAAGGAATCATTTTAATAAAAACTTCTAAGAAAATTGAATACAAAAAGATCCATATATGTCATTTTTTTTGTTATTAAATTTCCTTCTTTTTGGTGCAATTTTCTGAATCTTGGGACCTGTGATAAGTAAATTAACTCTGAATGGAAGTTCTGAAATTTTAATTATTCTAATATAACCATTGTTATTTGATTTCACTGCTGTAATCAAAATTTATGTGGTAGTAATATTAATAGTTATAATAATAGTTAGTAGTAATATTAACCCATTAACATCCAGATTAATTTAAAGCATATATTTCAATAAATTTCTATTAAATTATTTTTAAAACACCAAGATTTATGTTAACTGTGAAGAAAAATTAAATTCAGAGAAAAAAAATTCTTTTTGGTTTCTTTCGTGTTTTTTTTAGAAAATATAAAAAATCGGTCAAAAAATAATTTAAACTTTTTTTACATAAATATTAAAGATTTTAAAAATTTAATAAAATATCTAAAAATAGAAATCACTTTCTAATTGCTTGCCTCACTTCCAAAATAAAGGAAAAATTTTTAAAATCAAAATGACAACATTTCGATTTCAAAATCTGGCTAATTGATGGTATAGAATTGTTGAAAACTGTTTAGGAGTTGGGTAATCCCTATTTAACTATATAGACAAAGCAAAAAAGAAGCAATGGAATTAAGGTTGTCATAATTTCCAAGCTTTGATTTGGGACCTTTAAGTGCTAAATAAAAAAAAAACATGAAAAAAGTAGGTAGGTAATAGTTTATTTTACTCCGATAAAAAAAATCAATAAAGTCTAAGCAATCTAATAAAATGAACCCATAGAATATTAAAAAAAGATGCAAAACTAATCCTTTTTAGCTCAGTCATATTTTGAAGTCCATTCTACTTTCTAAACTGTATCATTTTCTTCTTTCACATAATAATAAAATTTGGCTCAAGTCATTTTAAAATTATAATGATAAGTCAAAATTATTTCACCTGTCTCCACTAACAACCTGTTTCTTTTGTCTGACCATTGAATTGGCATTAGGAAAAATATTCTCTCCACATTTGCATTGTGGGCTGGAATGGCAAATATGTATTTGCATAGCTTTATTAGATATTACTTGATCAATGTATTTTGTATCTGCAAAAAACTTGAGCCATTTCTCTTCCATACTCAATTTCATAGCTACTTCGCAGTTTTGGTTGCTATTATTTTTCTCTAAATAATCTTTTAGATATACAAACTGGTTGAATAGAATTATCAATGTTGATGTTTCTTACTTGTAAATATGCAATAGTATGTTCTATTTCTTCCCATTCAAGAACTTGGTCGAGAGTCATATGAAAACGGGACAAATAGTAATGTGAGACTCGGTAGTGAAATACGGTGACAGTCCCGTATATGCGGGACGTATGACAATACTAAATGGAATACATTCTGTTCAGTCTGGGAAGTGAAATGTAAATGCCCTTTAAATAGGATGCTGGGTGCTAACGGGTTAAATGCCTTAAACTGCTGTTATAAAAAAAATTGTCCGGTGATATGTTTTCCATAGTCATGTTTTTATTGCTACTTTAAAAGCAAAAAATAAATTTAAAAATTACATTTTAGTTTGTGCATGAATTTGTTGCGTAATTACTAGACATTCAAAATCTGAATATTTTATTTAATTTAACTATTTCTGATTTTTTTGTTTGTTTGGTTCTTTTTGTTGAAATTATTAATTGACGTGAATCGAACTGACCTGCCTAGTTGTTTCGATTTTTTTTTATATGGAAATGTGATAAATTTTGCATTGATTCTTAGAAAGAATTTTTGTAAGGAAAAGGGCTAAATTTGTATCCAGTCAATTTTGTTTGTCATTCCCTGGATTACCATTCCTTTATAGATGTCAGGACGGCTGGTTAAATAGAGAAACTGTTTGGTAATATTTGGTGTTTAATGTCAATGTCATAAATGAGAATTATTTAATAAAGCCACAATTGTAAACCAGCAGAATATGCAAATTTTCATGTTTGGTGATTTGGATATCCAACAGTCTTTCTTTAAAATGTTTTATTATATTATTATGTGTATTCTTGTTAATTATTGATTTTTAAAATTTTTCTTATGAAATTTGTCTTAGGAAGCACAACTACACATAGTTCCTTATTTTAGTAGGTGCATGGCTATTGGTCTATGAGATATTTATATTTTGTTGCTGTGTTATACTTAAAATATGTGAAGGTATTTATCAAAATTTAAAATGCCTTTTTATATTGTAGGCTGGGGATTTCTCGGTTTCTCTTAAAGCACCTACAAGGAATAAACACTTCAGAGTCCATATGGAGGATGGTGTTTACTGTATTGGCCAGCGACGGTTTAATTCGTTAGATGAACTTGTAGAGCACTACAAAAGAGCTCCTATATATACTGGCCCTGATGGGGAGAAATTATACCTTATTAAACCTTTTAGAAAAGTCCTTTGAAAGGATATCATATGGTAGATTGATTAATTACATGTTCCAAATGTTTCTACCACCTTGGCTTTCTGAATCATTGTATTTTTCATTCTGTGAATTTGCAAGAAAAAAATGCTAACATTTTACTTGAGGCAACTTTTTTGTTTGTTTTTAATTATTTTTCTGTTTTATATAGCTTTATTTTTCATATTTTATTTAAAATCATCTTGTATGTGAAATTATTTTATTATTTGTGTGGTATTGACTGAAATATGTTTGAAAATCTACTATTATTAACAAAAAGGCATTTGGAATTGAATGGGGGCAATTTTAGAATTGCTTTTTAAACTCTTTATTGTGATTTTTTTTGTTGTGCATTACTTTGCAGTATTTTGGTGTGTTAAATTTTAAGAAAAGTTTTAAATTTCTCTTAATATTGATTTGCAGTTAAAGTATTTTACTTTTTTTCTGCTTTTATCTGTGAGATGCAAGTGAATGTTCCAAAGGAAGTTATTCTCTTGTATTGTATTTTATATTCACATTTTTGCATTTCTAAATACTATTTTAATTGTATACAGAAATCACAATCTTTCTTTGTTTAATTTAATTCAATATTTTCCATATGGATTCATTGTATACACATTTGCTGTTAAAATGTTGTGGGGAACATGTCTTTTAAAATATATTTATACTATGACCTATGTATAAAGTTAAGTAGTAGTAAAAGCTGTAAAATATGTCTTTAATCCTTATAAATGTATTGTAGCAAAGTGGGAAAAATCAATTATTCATTTATTGAAAATTCCTTCAGTTTCAAAAATCAATCGTGATTGCTTTTCTAAGTCTGGATTTGATGCTTAATATGCATTTTTTGCCTATGCAGTAAAAAATATATTGAATGAATGAAATTTGAGTGCTCCTTTAAAAATAGCATTTAAATACTTTTGGGTGCTCTCTTATGAAGTGGTTTACAGTAAGATAGGAGAATGCCCTACTTTGTTATTACAGACATTATACAAGTCTTCCAAAATACTTAGTTTTTATTGCTCACTGAAGTATTACAATGAATGTAGATCTGAAGACACTATATCAGTGCTGTAATTATATATTTTAAATGGCTTAAGTTGTTGATATAAAGTAGTCAAAATTGGTTCACACATTGAGAACAAATTTGTAAATCCAAGAGAGTTATGAAAAAGTAATCTCATTACTTTCAACAATTACTCTTGCTTGATATGTAAATTTCATGTCTTAGAATTATTAGTAGCAGATATGAATGCCCAAATAATATGCAAGTTTTTGTACTCATTTTTTCATTCTTGCCAATGATTGTTTTAACTATGTACAGTGCATAGATGTCTTTGTCTTTGGAATTGTTATCTTCAGTGTAAGACTACTGGAAATGCTTGGGGAAAACTTTATATTCATAAATCTTTCTTTTAAATTTTACTTTGAATCCAAATACTTACAATGGTAAACAAAATTGTAACCTTCTTTAACCTACCAGTGGGCACGCTAAAAATTTTTACACAAGCAGGCACATGTTGTACTTTTTATGACACAATAAGTTTCTTAATTTTTATCCTTGCAGTTGTAAGTTACTTCATCATAGTAATATGAGACACATAAGAAAAGCAAACCCTTCCATCAAAAGTGAAAATCAATTTTTATATTATTTGCAAAATCTAAAATTATACTGAAATCGGAGAAAGCGATGAGATTTAATACTATTATTTTCTAAAAAAGGTATTAATTAATATATAATAAAAAATAGTATAATACCAGCTAAGATTGTATAACAAAGACTTTCTTCTTAGTTTCTTATCCTTGTCCTTGAATTCGAAACATTGAACTTTTGCCAGAGAGTGACGCTTACAAGTATACTATATATTGCACCTACTGCATTTCATGGATTTTGATGATCGTTTTCTTTTTTTAAACACAATCCACAAGCTCTTTTTCTCGATGCTGGTTGCTGTTCACTTGCTTTTTCAGATTGTGATGTATAATTTAGATTTAAAGACATGGTAATGTTGTATGTCGATGATCAGTTTTTTTTTAGCTCAAGTAGTGAGGTGTTTTCATAAGACTGAAGTTTTACAAGAGAATTCTTCAGCTTAGTGGATTATTGGCAGGCTTATAACATATTAAACATTTTTGACAATGTAAAATGAAATATTAAATTGCTGTAATGCGCACTGGATATATAATTATCAAATTGAAACGTTAAGACGTGAAAAAAAATTTTCAAATTACACGAGCGAGTGCTTGTCGTAATTTTTATGACAGAAGCATAAAATAGTTCAAAATCACCTTGACACTCGGACAAACCCATTTAATCCCAAAGATAAAGGTTGCATGAAGGAATAGCAATGACCTTCAGTTTTAACTCCAGATGTGAGAACAGGGCATGAAAAATCCCATTTGTCGTAAAATTTGCGCAGGCGTGCTCGCTGGAAGGTTAAATTAATTCTTTTCATTTGTAAAAGTAGCTTCTGAAATTACAAAGGATATGCCAAGCTTATATTTTTATTTCATGTGGGTTAAAGTATAGTAAGCAAATTGAAACTGAAGAGCTATGAAATATTTTTTTATGATTATAACTGTATGCTTATTCATGTAATTTTTGTAATTCAAATTCAATAAATAAAATCTACTACTTTCCATTTTGAAGGCTAGGAAGTAATGGTTTGTTGTACTGATTTTTTTAAAAAGAAATTTAACTATTCTAAATGTAAGATGTTCGATTTTCTCATTATTTGGGATTCTTTAAAAGTAACTTATTTTTAATTGTTTTTTAAGCATACAAGTTATTGAGCTTTCAGATTGCTAAATTTTTCTCAATGCTGACTTTAGATAGCCTGATATTTTTTATTAAATAAATAAAATAAATTCTGCTAGGATAGATAAATTTCACCCTAGAGTTTAATATGGATAAGTATGAAAAAAGTTCTTATTCATAGATATAATTCAGTGACAAATGCATGCCATAGAAATAATTATATATTTAAGCCATACATTTTTTATATCCAAATCATTTGTTATTAATGGATAAATGTATTTTACATTGCATTTTATTATTTAATTTATAATGTATTCATGATTTTATACTTAACAGTATGCAGAATTTAAGATAATGCATGATTAAAAAATGCCCCAGTTTCATACATGTGTTATACTGTATCAGCATTACCCATGTATGTTCTAAGGAAATATAGTGTCGCAAGAAATAATGGAAATTCAGTGTTCTTTTTTGTAATCTGTATTGCATTTTGGTATGAATCTGGTGTTTTTAAATGCATGCAACTCGAATCAAGGTTAATTTTATATTAATGGTAATTAAAGTTCTTGAAGTTTTTAAAAGTGGATGCTTTTTCTCAGTCATGAAATTTATCCTTAAATGTAAATTTATAGGATTTTAATGCTATGTCAAAACAGTTTTTGTTTTAATTAAATGCATTTAAAGCATACTTTATTTATTCATTTTTTTCAATCATGGATTTGTTAGCTGTTCAGTCCATCTTTTACTTAAAATTATAATTTAGTTTTACATTTTTGGTATCTGAATGTTTCTTGTTACAAATTCAATGCTTTTTGTCTCCCAAGATTTGCATATCACTCTCTCATAATTTCAGCTTTTAATTCTCAAATTTTCTTAAAATTGACTTTATTTGAAAGATCAGTGATTCGTCATATTTATAAAATCATGCTTAATTTTTGTGCAGGAATAAGTAGCTATGAGTCAGTTATTGGGCAAAATATATCAAATTCAGTCTACATATTTCTCTCAAAAATATTCTGAAATTCCTTCTGGTAATAAACATTACTTTTCTATCCAAAAGATTAGCATAATCAAAAGCACAATTTCAAACTTGCCTAAGTCAGCAAACTAGTTAAAAGTTTGTCTTTGTATTCATTATTTTACTTTATATTATGAAATTCTAATAGCGTATCCAAGAAGTCTACAGTTGGAATTATCTTGCAACCATATTATAAGATATATCTGAAAGTTTTATCAAAATTAAAATACTCTTGTTTATTTCTTTTAGGTGTGAATTATTTCCTTGTTTACATTTAGATGGTTATTTTATTCCTATAATTCTTAGAAAATTCTGTGATATATTTTTTAAATGAGCATGGACATCTCATGTCTTTAAAGGAAAAGTTATATACTCTTTTGTCTCATATAAGAGAGGTAAAAGAGAAAACCATATGTTGTATCTTGCCTTGTTATGCATTTTGAGAAAGAATACTGATTATGTGGCAGAAGTTTCATTTTCTAAATTTTTCAAGTTAAATATTGAAGAATTTTTATCATTTCAGTGAATTATATATTTTCATTTTAAGAATTCTTTTTTGTGAATTTCATGTGTTCATATTTTTTCCTCTCTATAAAAAATATTTTAAATGCATTTAGTATGTCAAATAAAATGCTTGCCTTTCTTCTGAAATCTGCATCAAAATAACACAATTTTATATATCAATTGTTAAAAAGTGCTGTGTATTTTAAGTATTGTGTATTAATTGCAAGAGTAAGGGTATTATACAAATTATAAAGGCTTTACTTAATGTGAAATGCTTTTTATATATTTCTCTTCATTTATATTTACAATAAAATGTGGTGTTTTATATGCACATGTTAAAAAATTTCAAAATTCAAACGTTTTTGTCTTGTATTTTTCTAAGAACTTATTGTAAATCACTTATATTAACTTTTTAAACCAAATTTTATATCATAATGATGATTTAAATTGGAAAGTTTGTTTTGTGTATGAAACAGATAAATAAGTACTTAAGTAAATGTGAATTATTAGAGAATTAACAAATACATACTAGAAGTGCAACTACATTTTTAGGTTAGGTTTTAAGCATGAAGTATATAGAATTTTTTTGCTTAAAATACTTCTAGTTTATTAATTAATGAGTTTGTTTGAAACTTGCTGTGCATTTTTTCAATTTATGAGACAATATGTACTGACTTTTGTACAAATTGACAACTTCTATTTAAAATAATTGATTTCATGTCTCATTTGTGACTTTGAAAAACCTGATTTACTTTGAAAATTTTGGCACTTACGCAATTTTTCATAAAACTTTTATGACTACATTAAGTGCTGAATAGCTTTGTGATATTCAGGGAATTTGAAAGCAGATACTAGAGACTTACAGAATAGGAAGCAGATTTTGCTTTTGCGAAAATAAGCTTAGGACTTAACAAGAGTTCCTCAAACTGTATTACCATAAAGTCTTTTAAACATGGATAATGTATTATGATAAGGCTTATGATTTATGTGGCAGCTCTCTTTGTCCATTTTTTGCATGTAATTTGAGATTATAAATGGAAATGCAGCTTTTTTCTTTTTTTTAAAAAAATTTCAAACATGGATTGTTTTTAGTTTTATTTTGTCAGAACTGTTTACATTAATTAGTAAATTCTCAATAGTGTGTTGAAGCTGCTGATTTTTCAGCACTTGTGAAGTGTCCCATAATAAGTACTCATTTTTAATTAAAACTCAAGTGGGAAAATATATTGTTTTGTAAAAATATAGTGTTATGTTGTTTTTATTACTTCTAAAACACTTGGAGTGTGTTTTAAAACATGCACTATGAATATTAAAAATAAAATTGTTTCTTTCACATATCTTTTTAAATGTTATTTATTATTGACTTCAAGTATGATAGTCATGATTTTATACTGTCCATTTTGTTTAATTATTTGATTGAAAGAATGTTAGTCATGATTTTATACTATTCATTTTGTTTAATGTATTTGCATTAGTTTAATTTTAGAAAAACACTTGTAAAGCCACTAAAATTATTAAGATTTTTGAAATTTTTACTCTATGAGACAGTTCAACTTTCCCTTAAAACAAATACACTTAAAGATTCGTCATGCTTATTGTCTGTGTGATAAATTTATTGATTTGTCTGAACTTATTTAAAACTGCTACTGAATATTTGTTACTTTTTAGTAAAAATCATTTTATGCAAAGTAAACTGAATAGCAGCTAATGATTTCTTTTCTCATTAGTGAGGACATGAATATTTACATGGAGCTTATGTTTGTTCAATTAGGCGATTTCATTCATGTTTTTTGTGTTTAAAATCTTATTTATTGTACAGGCATTATTTGAGTAAAGGACATTAGTAATTCTTTGGAAAATCCTTTCCATTTATAAGAACATCCATGTTGAGTAATGCTTTAAAAATATTAGTATTTTATAATGCCCAATGATTGAATAACTTTAATTTAAAATCCCAAAGTTTATATTTTACAGACTCAATTCTGAAAAGCTGAAAGAATCATTTAAGAAATGCTCTAAGAATATACATTTATTCTTACTTGCTTTGTTTTGTATAGTGCTAGATGTCATAATTTTACTGTTTGCTTGCTAGTCAGGATTTATCTGTAATTATATTAATTACTATATATACAATTATATATTACTTCTTTATACATTAGTCAATCGTTTGTCCAACAAAATGCTGTCAGCTTTACTAAACATTGAAAAGTATATGTTCAGCAAGTCATTGTATATTCAAAATGTATGTGTTCTCATTAAACTCATATTTCTAAAATAATAAAAAGTGTTGTTTGCTTTTTATTTCATTTTTTTTACGATAGTATTTCTGTTGATACAAAACTACTATTTAAATAAATCTTCAAAAATAAAAGATTTGTTTCGTATTTTTATGAGGACATATTAATCGATTTTATATAAATCATGATGTTTATTAAATAGAATTTACTCAATGTGTGCAGACTTTTAAACAATGAATGTGTGATCTTAGTGATTTGATCTCTTCTGAATTCATCACCTATATTTTCAATTGCATGTGGGAAAAAGTTATTAACTCATATTTTTAAATAAAATATTTTTTAAAGCATATGAATTAATTTTTGTGCTCTTAATGTGCATTAACTAGTAAAAAGTGCTTAAGAAAAATTTAGAAAAGTTTGAATTTTTAAATTTGGTTTCTTAGGACTCTTTATTATTATATTTGTTATTCGTTTTAGTCAAAACAGAATGTTTTGAAAGCAAACACAGTGTTTTAAAAATGAATTTCTGAAGTATAAAAAAAAAGAAATTGTTTTCTCTCGTAATTATAATTGCTAGGGGTTTTTTTATCTCTCCAAATTATTATGAAGCTGAAGAAATGGGATAACATTGTATATTATATTCCTTGTATAAATTTGAAATAAGTTACTAATTTAGGATTTCTTGCTAACACTAGTATGCAGCTTTTCATGCATTTTGTTGAAATGTTGCTGATAGAAGAGTACATTTTTTAAAAACTACAAAGATATCTGAAATCCTTGAATATTATGGTTGATTTTCCAAGAATTCTCATCACATTGGAAAAGGTTGTTTGTTAATGAATAAAATATGCCTACTTTTGTTTGTTATTTAACCCTAATCTTTATATGACGAATCTTTCAGTTAATGAGGTTTTTGATTTTTTTATGGCTGAAGTGCCAATACTGGCCGAGCTGCACCAGGTATTGGGTATTTAGTGTCGGTGAAAGCATTGTTTAAACAAATATAATTTTCTCAGACAATGTAAAATGGTTTTTCTTTCTATAAAATTTGGAAACTAGTGTTTTAGCTATCATTTTTGAGACTATTCATTGTTAAAACATGATGTCAAACTTGGTGATAATAAACTGGGCACTAAATTCTTGTTTCACTTCATCTGGAGCTTATATTTTTAAGTTGATAAAAAGAGAGAAAGAACTATTTCACCCACGGGGTCTAAGAGCATTAGCTTCATGTTTTAAATTTCATTTGCACTGAAAATCCGTCATGATTGGGACCTGGCTCACATTGAATTCGAGTGTGAGTCTAATATCTTTACTTCATTATAGTCGAATTTTGGGGTACTAGCTGTCTGAAATGTTGTGTCTGAAACACATTGCAAGGACTACCCCTAAAAGTCCATTATGTTGAAATTAGATGTTAATTTAGTGAAACAAATCAAATTGACTGTATCAGAATTGTTCCCCTCTGTCTGTAAGAATGAATGAGACTTCATTGTTAATTTAGAATATTGACTTCGAATTGCCATTTGCTTTATCATTCTTCTATATTTATCTGTTGCTGTTTGTATCTCATAAAAGATCACATTTAAATAATACACAAGGTGGTTTAGGCACCGAGAGCTGCAGCACCCCTAACTTTTTCTGTGTATTAATATAAATACTAATTGATTTAATTTTACACATAATATTTAAATCCATCCAGACTAACACAATTTTACTTTTAGAGCTTTGTCTTCAAGGTAAACTGGTATTCCTGTCTCCAAAGCAAAAGAAAACTTCTTGTAGGACTGCTTTTTAGTTCAGTCCTGTTTTCCTTCTGCTTCACAAGTGCAGTAACAAGATGCATTTTTTCAACCACTTGATTCAAAGGGAAAAGGTTACTGTAGAAAAGTGCAGTAATACACCCACAGCAGAAAATGTTTTCACGAATCTAAAACTTGAAAATAAATTTTTACAAAATGAAAGATAAATTACAGGGGTGATTATGATCTGGATTTTTTACTTTTTCAAATGGGGGAATTCATGGATTTGTTGTTAAGTGCACTCATTATTGTTCTCAAATATTATATAAGAACAAATATGTCATTTAAAGATTAATTATAGGTGTGATATTATACCAGTGAAAATATATAATATCCTTGAATATTTATAACTTAAATGGTGTGCAGGTAATGAAATATTTATCCTCATTTAAGAAATATCTGTGAAGTTTTTAGCTATCAGGAAAATCACTCTCAATACTCTTTTTACCTCTGGTAGAGGGGGGTGCCAGCTCAGGTGTCGTCCTCGTCATCTGACCGAGGTTCAAAATTACGAGGTCCGTCCCAAAATAGCCCTCGTGTTGCTTCAAAATGGGACGTTAATATAACTAAAACCTCTGGTAAATATTTTGGAGATAATTCATTGAATAGATGGATACCTTATCCAAATTCCTTGCATTCCATGAGCAATTTATTTTTCCAGCAGGCATTTATTTATTCATCTCTAATACTTGTTAATATGTGCACCTCTGTTTCATATGTAATACTCGAAGGGTAACATGAAAAAAGCAGTTATCTACAATGAAACGTCTTGCTGATAATACTAAGAAAAAAATATAAACAGCAATTTTCAAAATTTAGTCACCCACCCCTTCAAAAAAAAAAGCTTAACTTTTAAAAAATGTGGAGTAACCCAAAAGGTAAGCAATGGGCTACACAAGCCACACTTAATTCGCTCGCCAGGTGTCTCTATCTCAAGGGGAAACCGTATTAACAGTGACCACCCTGTGAGGGTCATTTTCAATCCATCACTCGGTGTGACAATCGGCGGGTCGACAAAGGAACAGTTGTCACTCAACCACCTTCCTTTGTACTCCAGAGGAAATGCTCGTCTGCTTCCCTTGTGTCTGACGAAGCTGCTAAGAGATTAGGTACTTAAGTTCTTTTGTTTAGTTTTCTTAGTTTCTCTACTCCTATTACTTTCTTTAGTTCCATTTGCTGAATATCGTTTGAGCTGTTGATATAGCGTAGATTTAAAATGGGTAGTGTTAGTAAGTGGAAAGTTTTTTCCATCGAGTATAAAGTGAAAATAATTAAGAGAATAGAAAACGGTCAGAATCAATCTGCTGTTTGCAGAGAATGTTCTCTTTCTAAATCTACGGTTGGGACCGTTTGGACAAATCGTAGCGTGGTGAGGTCAGCTAATGAGAAAAATCTGAATGGTACTTAGAAGTTGCGAACTGTAAGTGCAATTAATTTCACTCTTTAATTTGTTAAACAAATATTTATTTTAATTTATTATAGGCCATAAATAATTGTAATTCAGTGTAATTAATTTGTTCAATACAAAAATGTGTTCCATGATTATAGCAAATTTTGTGTTCCAATATTTGAAAAATCGTATATAGCGAACTTCTGGATCAGTCCTTTAAGAATTCGTTAAAATGGGGTTTGACTATACATGTTTGTATGCATGTGTGTAGTATATATACTGAATTATTTGAAATTTTCCCTGGCATATTCCAGGTAATTTTCGAGATTTTTAAATGGGGTCAGAATCATCCCTGTAATTAATGATAAGTAAAAATCGAAAGAAAATAACATCCCTATACATGCATCCATTTTAACCTTGATTAACCTTGAATTTTTATTGTTCAACCGCATTTGCATAAATTTTTATAAAGGAGAATAAGGACTGCAGAAAATATGATTAATAAAATTTATTTTGAAGTTGAATTTTTAATTAAAAATTGATAATTGCTTCATTACAATTTCGTTATTAAAACTTGCCTGTATCATGTCAAAAATCTAATTATTTTTATTATCTAATAATTAAATTATTCAGAATTATTTGAAAAGGCGAAATATAAGTTATGCCTAATGAGACCATACGTCCCGTTTTGAACGGGACAGTCCCTTTGCACAGCTTCGGGACGCCGAAATGTCACGTTTTCTGAAAGAGAGAAATCCACAATAACATTTAAAAAAAGACGCAAAAAATCCGTAACGTCTAGCAACTCGGCGAAGACGGTGCATGTACAAAAATGTTGCTCACACACTATGTAAGTCGGTCAGAAGCCTGCTAGATCGCACCTATTCCTAAATTTATTACACCGCAAAAAAGTGACAGAATGAAACACTGGGAATGTTTGAACCGAAAATTGTTGAGTGGAATTGTTCAAATCACTTTCACACCAATCATTTGAATCATACGAACTTTCGCACAATAATTGAATATATTCTATATCCACCCATAGAAAGGGTCTTTTCTCTAATGAATAATCTATAGACTGGCGAAAAAACATAGTTGCAAGTCGAAATTCTTAAAGCAATGTTAATTACCACAGTAAATTTTAAGAAATCCTGTCAAGAATTTCATTCTTATTTGAAATGAACACCAAATATACTGAAGCAAAAATTCGTTCTTCAAAAAAATACAATATCACATAAATGATTTACTTTCACGTGTTCATTCCTGTTCTTTTCATTAATAAATAAAAACTGAAATGTGCGTCTTCTTGGTTGCACATACTCTTACCTAAAAATTAGTAGATGTCCCGTTTTGAGGGAAAAAATAAATTGGAGAAATAATTTATAGCATTAATATAATAAATTTCATTGAATACAAAATTGGGAACACTCTTTTCCTTGATTTCGGATTGGATTTCCACATCACTCTAAAGTTGCTCATGGAAAAAACTATACTAAATAGTCAAAACTAGCGAGAATGAAATCAATGTAATAGAAAAATTAAGCCACAATGAATATATGAAAGAAAATTCCTAAATATTCATTGAAAATTAAAATATGTGATTATGTTTCTATCAGCACTTCAAGGTTTTAAGATTTTGTTTTGACGTCCATATTTTTGTTTAAAAAAACTATTTTCTGCTTTGTAGTATAGTAATAAAAGCGTGTTTTTTAAAACCATTTTTATTATTACGGATGTTTTCGCGATCAATTTTTCTCTTACAAACTTTCATTATTTTATCAGAATCTGCATTTTTAAGAATTTGTTAGTCCTTCATTTTTTTCTGTTTGCGGTTGATTAGTTTTGTACACAAGTTTTCAAATACCAGAGTAAGTATTTTATTACAACAGCAGCATATAATGTATAAGATGAACAGTGTTGGTTCACTATTCACTTTTCTTGAAATAACATTGTCTAAAAATATCAGTATAGCTGACTGTGACATTTATTAACGAACATTTATTGTACACTGATGAAACAGTTATCAGTTTAAGCCTATACGCACTTGCATATTTATTATATGTTCTTAGGCTGTTGCAGTTTCTCTTTCGGTAGTTACATTATATCTATACAGTTTGAAATTACAGTTCAGTAACTGTAATGTGAAGTTTCAAGCAGCGCACTGGCAATTACATTGATCTTCTTTCCCTCCTCTAAATGGGTTTCCTCTCTCTGCAGGATTTTTATATTTATTTTCGGCATTCGGATTCCATGACTGCGGTTTTCCTGTATCCTTCTGTTTCTTGTCTCGATCATTCTGTCTGTCATTTGGATTTTTGTCTTTTTCGATAGAATTCAAAACCATGTTCTTTGGGCCCTGAAAAAGATTCAAGAAAATTGGAATTATTTCATTCAATTAATGCAACGAAAACGGAATTGTTTTCGAAATTTAAAACGATAGATTAAATCAGGGATGGGCAAACTTTTTCGGTCGCGGGCAAAAAATCGAAAAAAAAAAAAGTTTGGCGGGCCAAGATAAATTTTTCTAAAATTTTAAAAACAATATACAAGTATTATAATTTAAATATGTTACTGAGATTAATGAAATTGCGATTTCATTTTTAAAAGTTCCTTATATTGAGGTTCGAAGTGAGATGTACTGATTCTAAGGAACGAGGCTAAATGCTCATCTGTCAGTCTACTTCTGAAATAATTCTTTCTAAGGTTCATAGTTGAAAACACTTGTTCACATATATAAGATGAAGCAAACATAGCACTGATTTTCTGGGCGTGAGATATTAAATTTGGGAAACTTACTTTCGATAATGATTTGTAAAACTCTAACTTTGGCATATTTAGAAACGACTGCTTGAGATAATTGTTAGATTGCAACTCAATTAATTCAATCTGCAAATCTGACCTCACTGCTTCACAATTTACGTTGAAAGGCATGGTAAAAATATCCAATTCTGTTTGAATGGCACTGAAATCTTGAAATTTGCGTTCGAACTCAAAATGCAGTTTTTTCAAGCCATCTTCATAATTCTTAAGCTTCTCTTCATTTACTGAGAATTGAATTTAACCTCGAGAAATGAGACAAGTCGTTCTTAGCTGCCCAGCAAACAGATTAAGTTTTAGTTTAAAAGTTTTGAGATGGGCCCAGATATCGTCGATAAATTGATTTTTCCCTTGCATCTTGACATTCAAGTTGTTCATATGACAAAGAAGATCTGTGAAAAATGCAAAGTCCGAAAGCCATTCTGTATCTTCTAACATTTCGCACTCCGCAGAACACTGTTTCTCATGGAAGAACGACACAATGTCGTCTTTCAGCTGCCAAACTCGCTCGAAAACACATCCTGCACTAAGCCACCTTACTTTCGTGTAATACAGTACATCAGAGTATTCAGATTGCACGGACTGAAGAAAATCTCGAAATTGCCTGTGAGTAAGCCCACGAGATCGAATAGTATTTACAAGCTTCACGACTGCATCAAGCACGGGTTTCATATTCAATGCAGATTTACACAGAGCATCTTGATGTATAACACAATGTAGAAAAACAACATTGTTCCCGGGATAGTTTTGATTAAAGAGTCCAAGAAATCCATATTTTTTCCTGTCATATTTGGTGCTCCATCGGTCGTAATATTACATATATTTGTTATAGGCACTTTCAAAGTTAAAAGCTCTTCCTGAAATTCACGAAAAATATCACATCCCTTTGTAGTTCTCTTTAAAGAACGCATGCACGCCAGTTCCTCGGTAATTACAAAGTTCTCATCAACACCTCTTATAAATAATACTAATAGAGCAGTATAATTTATATCAGTGCTTTCATCCATAGCTATGGAGAAAAATTTAAACTGGTCAATCTTTGACTCTAATTGTTATGTCAAATTTTTATAGATGGCTTCGATTCTAGAAGTCACCGTTTTTCGAGATAAGCTTACAGTCTGAAAATTATTTTTCTTGTCTGGACATAAAACATCACAAACTTGGAGTATGCGTTGTTTAACGAACTCCCCATCAGTGAAAGCTTTATTATTTTTAGCAATATTGTATGCTACAATGCAACTTGCATGTGTAGCTGCTTCTTGGATAGTGTTTACCTTCTTGAAAAAAGTTGGTCGGTATGATAATTTTTTACAAAGACTTTCTACATTTTGTTTTCTTTCCTATTCGGACATTGCTTCGTAATTGCAATTCTTATGCTTAGATGTGAAATGACGGGAAATGTTATATTCTTTGAAGACTGCTACAGCTTCATTGCAGATGAGACACACAGGTTTATCTTTAACAACTGCAAAAAAATATTTCCAGGTCCATTCATCATTAAAAGCACGGCACTCTGAATCAACTTTACGTTTTTTAGTAGCCATTTTGGGGTTGAAATATTTTACGAATAACCCAAACAAGCACTAGCTACGCTATACTTTTAATACTTTCACCACTATTCACAATGATGCTATATGTCCGCAATCTTTCCATACGCAATCAATAATATTAAAACTCGCGCCAAAAGAAAAAGCCGCTGGCTGGAGCTTAAAATGCGCAGTCTGCCACATGTGAGGTCTAATTCACCTATATTGGATTCCCATATGTCTGCTCACCGAGAAAGAGATAACGCTTGTTGGCGCCAGTCTACAGCTATAACTAACAAAGAACTTCCGCTTTTTACACTTTACCGATTTAAAGCTATCTGTTTATTAATAGCTTCTATAGAATATGCACTGCGAGTAATGTACAGAAACACATCGTTGCGATGTGGTTGAATGCGAAGAACAGAATGATTTTCAACAAAAATGAAACCTGAAATACCATCAATAAATCAAATAAAAAAGATCATTACAACCAGAGGGCGCGAGCGAAAGGCAGACGCACTGGCGCCAACACTGTCCGTGCTTGCTATTTCCGTCGATTTATGTTTTTTAGAATAAAAATAGAGAAAGTAAAAAGATCGTCAGTCCTTTGGAAAAAAGGAAGAAAAAAAAATATTTAAACAAAGTAGAAAAGGGGATGGAAATATAATATATAATTCATATTTTCTTTTAATTTCTGTCGGACCGGCAAATTAAAATTCTATCTGCGGGCCGGATAAAACCTTCCGGCGGGCCGGAGTTTGCCCATGTCTGGATTAAATGAATTGCTTAAGAGTAACTAAACATCAGTAACTAAATCCAGTGCATGGAATAAAAGCTGCATATCTTTATGGAGCATCAGTTCATACTTTCGCATCTGGATTCTTTAAGCTGCTATCACACGGATAGCTATCGTGTGCTGTTATCTTGAGCGTGAACACGATGCCACTCAGCAGAAAAGTTTGTAGCAAGTGACCGGTCAGACAAGATGACGTAAATCATGGGCTGTATACAATCGGCTTAAAAATGCACACGATGATGACAAAAAATCGTCAGCAGCGGAAATTCAAACCAATCGGGTGTGACTTTAACGGTGACGTAGTTCGCCTTCCCCGATACCGAAATCCTGTCTGACCGGTTGTCTCAATGCGTCACGTGCTACAAACTTTTCTGCTGAGTAACATTGTGTTCACGCTCAAAATAACAGCGCACGATAGCTCTCCGTGTGATAGCAACTTTACAATTCTTTCTAGGTAGAGATGGATCCAATGACGCAGCGACCGGGAGGCGTGGGGAGTATAGATGCACCGGGCGCCAGCTTTGTGGTCAAAACATTACTGCGTTTATGCCATTTTTAAATCAAAATATGTTGAGGGTGCAGAAAAATAATACCATACACTTGGCGCCATTTACGGTTGTTAAGCCTCTAATGACGAATGGGATTAAAAAAAAGTCATAATATTTTCCTGGCGCCACTTACTCTCTCTACGCCACTGGCCTTAGCGACAAAATAATTAATGTGTTTCTAGCCATTTTTAAGTCAAATACGAGGAGCAATACAATGAGGAGCGACAGTGGTGAATCAGGCCTTCCGTCGCTAACAACCCACTGCAGATGATTAAATTAAAAAGATAAATAAATATAATCGTATGCCTATGTTTTATAGTTTAATTTAAAGGATTGACAAATACGCATACGTTCTTTATGATGGAATCGTACATTGAACTGTGGTCAGATGAAGACGACACCTAAACCGACGTCCCCCCCCCTACAAACTTCCTGGCACCACTGGAGCCGGTCATCCTGTCGGATAAATGCGCAACTTCCCCCATACGGCGAATCTCACAGAAATCTGCCTGAAACTTAGATCGGTCACCATATGTCACCAGGGTCATAGATTTCCTTCTGAATGTAAAAATATTGCACAGATATATTGCAAAATATAATTCCTTCAATTAAAACTATAAAAAAGATATTCTTTAAAGGTAAATAGACTGGAAGAAGTTTATGCCTGATTTATTTATTAGTGCCATAAATTGAAGTTTGTTCTTTTGTGCCAGCACCTGATGAAAGGCAAGTCTTGAAACGAATGAATGATTTAGAGAGAGAGAAAAATTAAAAGAAATTGATCTTTTCAGAAGTTTAAGAAAGTTTTTTTGCCGAAGTAAACTTGCATCAGACAAATAAAACAACAAATATGCAAGAAATTAGTTAGCCTGAAAATCTCTGAAGGTATTGATAGAAATTTTTTAGAGAGAGCATCACCAAGACTGTCCTGACATAACTTTTCGCGCCCTGTTCCCAGTTAAGCCAATATATTCGGTGAAGTAAATAAGAAGAATATTAATTAATAGCACGTACAAGAGCAATGAAAGGTCGCTAAAATCTAGTTATGAATGCTAAGTCTTCCATTCAAAATACAGTTTTAATGCAAAGAAAGTGCACCACATCACACTATTTTCCTTCAAATTTCTGTCTATTTAATTTTTCTTTATGAAACAAGAAACATGCACGAGGTGGCAGTCTCTGTCTAGTGCAACGGTGGTTTTAAGAGAAAAGACTTAGTTTAGTTCATAACTGACCCCTCACAGCGTTTTAGAGTTAAACCAAAAAAAAAAAACTTGTAGCGAATCAATTTTATTTCAGCATTTAAAAAATCTTCAAAATCATCCTGTATAATTTCATGTAGTCTCCCTCCATTGTCAAATGAACTTTTTTCTTTTTTTTCTTTCTTCTTTCTTTCTTTTCCTTCTTTTTTCTTAGTTTTCAGATGCAGTTGCATTACATACTTGTGGAAAACTGCCTATTCTAGGACCTTCCTACAATAGGGCTAACTTAATTATAACAACTCTATATATCTTGTAAAGATATAAATATACTTTATTATAAACTTATATATTTTTTCTTTCAGGCATACCATGTATGTTTCTCCTGATGGCAGAAACGCCAGCTCTCTGTGTGAACGGCACGATTTTCCACCCCAGAGATCTCTTTGTCCATGATTGGTGGTCGCATCTTTGAATGCGGTAAAGCACCAAATATGTATGAACTGAATTTGTTCCGGAAAAATTCCCTTGCCCAGTTCTTCCACCACCTCAAGCCAGAAGATCCTTTCCTCTCCCTGGACCTATCTCCATGCTGAAAATGGACCCACTCTCTTCCACCACCAAGACCTCCACAACAGAGGGTAGGTATTTGAAATGGTTTCCCTTTTTTTAAAAACTTCTGTTTGGAACTTAAAAAATGACAAAATGATGGACACAACAAATAATATCTGACAGGAAGCTGGACAAAATGCAATTTATTAAATGATGTCTCCATTTTAATGGAAAGGAAACTAAATTATAATATTTACGATGAAAAACTTTAAATTGATGGAAATATTTTTTCTTATACATTACTGCAGTTTAATCTCATCTTCTTTTATAAAAAATACACTGAATGATATTGTTGAAAAATTTTGCTCATATTTTCTAAGCTAATTCTTGCTGGAGTTTCTGCTGTACATAGTAAGCAAAAAAGTTTCCTAAACTTAGATATTAGTAATTAGGGACTATTAAAATTGAGAACCTATAAACATAATAGAACGAGGTCACAATTAGAAATGGTGCTTTTGGAAGAAAAAATCTGTAAAAGAACCAAATGGCGATTCTTCCTCAGAGGCCACAAGCCATTGTAGCCTCCCAAAGCAGGACAAAAATTTTCTGGAATAAATAAATCTGAATATGAATTGTTTTAGAGCTACAAATGGCAAAGTATTCTGGAGGAAGAATCGCTATTTTGGTTCTTTTACAATTTTCTTCCATTTTGCTTTCTCATTCTAATTGTATTTTTTTTCTGTCTTAATTTGCTTTTGTGTTTTATATTACATTTATTAATGCTATTTTAAAATTTTACTCCCTTAGTTCACTTTTGTTTTCGTGTATTTATCAGAAGCAGCTGCATATGCTTCTTTCTGTATAATGCAAAAGAATTTCAATTAATTTTAACTAGTTCTATTAATATTTAATTTAATTTTCAAGTTAAATTTTATCAATTATAACTGTTAGATACATTACATACCCACCTGCATCCCTGCATTAGGAGCCATTTGGCCTTCCGGCTCTGGATGGATATATAAATTTTAAGCATAAAAACTTCTTTTGGCAAGCATTTGAGGTGCTCTCATTAGGAATGGTACAGTGTGGATTTTAATGTGGCGCAAGAACCAGATTTGGCTATGCTGTACCCAAAACATGAGTAATGCTAATAGATTTTGAAATTTAATTTTCTATGGCTCCTTTCCATTTGATGGATGCAGCAATTAAGCATAAAAAACTTTTTGCAGCATTTGAGGTAATTTCATTAGAATAAGTACAGGTGACTTGAATATGCAAGAACGATTTCCCATTATGCTGCACCAAACATGAGGCACTTAATAGACTTGAAATTTATGGCGGGCTTTTCTTTCCAGATTACGTCGTAAAAAAGATTGCAGATCGCATTTCGAAACCTATGGGGTTTCTCACCTTTCTAGTCAAAGGTAAAACATATACAGCCTAGATTTGATTCTTTTCAAGCTGTGTCAAATGTTTCCTAACCCAACCAACCAACAGGTAAAAGGTTACATTCACGATAAGTTGGGACAAATCTGTAGTATGGCTTAATTTCCCTTAATTACTATGCTACTTCAGTTATTCAAGAATAACGAGAATACGTTGAATACGATACCATCATCATATGATAATTTATTGCAGTAAGTCATTTCCTCTAAACATGCTTCATTATAAAGTATGGTGAAAGAAAAAGAACGTTGCCTATTTTCCAAATGAAATGAACTTTCCAATTCCAATCTGGCCAGTTAGTGACTCATGAAAAACATTGTGTTAAAGCAAGTGGTTTAGATAGGCAGTCTAATAACCCAACAAAAAATGTTTACTCTCAGACATCATTAAGAACCCTGCACTACTAGCTGGGGAAAAGACAATGACTGTACACAGTAAGCAGCGATCTTATTTCTGAAAACGTATGCTCCACATCTCCTAGCCATGGCTAACGGCAAAATTGACATTCTCCTATACACGGCGACATCCTTCTCTTTCCCAAATTCTAAGAATTAAAGAATGCAGTCTTATAGTATATATCTCTAATAAAATTAATAATTCACCATAAGGGATACTAGTAATGAAGACCATAAATCAGTTCTACAGCAAAGATCCATCCAGTGGTGTGAGCAGGGCAAGACCTAGAACACCACCCGTTTATGAAAAAATAGACCTGGGATGCTGCAATGACAAGCACAGCTTGATTGAGGTCAATCCTGGGTGCCAATCCTTGGCACGGCCCGACCCCCCTCCGATGGAGGTACGCACATCACTTATGGAGGGGCTAGAGCTCCACCATTACTATACCCACAGGGGACGAGTTCTACTCACTTATCCAGCAGCCCTATCCGTGTACTCTGCGGTGCCTCGTGAGTAGGACGGTGAGCAAAGCACGAGTTGTATGCATTTTTTGCCCTCTCTGCTACATCATCAGTGATTTAATTTGTGTAATCGGTTCCGGGGCATGGTCTTTCTTCTGTCACAGAGCGAATCTAGGATTCGGGGGGCTGAGGTCATAAAATTTCTGAACGTCGTGACGAATGTCAACGCTACGGTAAAGCAAAACATCTTAACTTTACAGACTTATCACCTGACAAGAAGAATCTAAAGAACACAAATAACACTTGATATTTAATAAAAAATGAAATAACTAGCCAAAAAATGTTTTCTGCCCGCACAAGCTACAACTACAAGTGGAATGACTAGAAAAGGAGAATTTCGAGCCCCAAGACAGAAATAATTTTGTCATGTTTTACTATTTTTTTAAAAGGAAACCACTAAGAACAAACAGTTGCATTTTAAATAAAATCAAGAATCTCTGTTTAGATGGGGGGCTGCAGCTCCATAGGTACCCCCTGGATCTGGAATT
>BGPR01012395.1:0-45130 GCA_013235015.1 Araneus ventricosus
AGAATTTGCAACAGAAATCTCTTCGTGCTGCATCCACTGGCGAGAATATTCATCAACTTGCTGACGTCAAAAAAGATTATGTCCTTGTCTGGGTCCCAGGCTAATCCCAGAACCTTCGTCGGAACTCCACCTCTAGCTAAGGTAGTTTTGTCCTCATGAGTCTCGATACCAACTTTTTCCCAATCTTCACGAAGTTCCTTTGAGTTGGTTTGCCATTTACGGAGAATCATTCCTGCGTCTTTCAAGATTTTCACACTTTCGGTGGTAGTTTTTAGAGCTTGCTCTACATCATCTGCTCCACCAACGAGATCGTCTACCCAGAATGATTTTAGAAGCGATTCACAAGTTTCAGGGAACAAGTCTATATTTTTTTCGAAATGATATTTCAATATAGCTGCGAGTAGGTAAGGACTCGGTGTAAGTCCGAATAAGACACGAGTGAAATTCAAGACCGTCAATTTGTCTGAATTCAAATCTTCCTTCCAAAAAAATCTAGTAAATGGTCGGTCTTCTGCATCTATTAATATCTGCAGAAATGCTTGCCTGATGTCGGCTATGTATGTCACAGCATTTTCTCTAAACTTTATCAGGAGTTCGAAAAGGTTTGGATACAAATTGGGTCCTGTATTGAGACAATCGTTCAACGAATACTGTCCTTCTGCATGAGACGCACCGTCAAATACTATTCTGAGACGGCTACTAACTTTGTCATCTCGAACGACAGCATGGTGGGGCAAGTAAAATGATGACTCATCAGCTAACCTTTCCGACAACAATCTCTCACTATTCCTTCCTCCATGGTACCGTTAATAACCATCTCCTACTCTTTCTTAACTCCGGATCTTTTTAAACCTTTCAACCAGACCATTAAAACGTCTCAATGCCACCTGCCTATTGGTTCCCAACTTTTCTTGCATGCCTTCCTTCCACGGCAGCTTAACACAATATCTATTGTCAACAAATTGAATAGATTCATCAAACTCCTTCAAAATATCCTGTTCGTTCAGACCCGTATCTATTCCATCACCTCTAATTCCCAAACTTTCCAATTCCCAAAAACGTCTCACTTCAGCAGAAACCAACTCTCTTTCACTAATTACAAAATTAACCAATATCGACTCAGTTAGCTCATCACATCTACCTTGAAGCGACCATCCTAACACTGTTTCTACAGCTACCAACGACGAATTCAACCTCTGGAACCCCTTCACCAAATCCCAGTAATAATCTGCACCAACCAACAATGAAATTTGACAATTTCTAGACAAGTCCTCAACATCAAATGTTAAAGCTAATCCTCTTTTCTCCATTTCGACACACACATCCCAATCTGGAACACGAATCGATGCTCTCGATATTTCCTCTATTTCCAACGCCTCTATAACCACTTCCCTTCCATCCAAAATATTTCGCAATTTTACTTCTACTTTGCGACAAACCTGCGACCTGGGTTTTCTAGCTCCAAAGGAATAAATATTTAGCTTTTCCGATCCAACAACTCTCAATCCTAACTTCTCAGAAATACCTTTTCTCAAAAATGTTCTCTCTGAACCATTGTCATATAATGCGTAAACACAATCCGAAATTTTATTACCAACTATATCTACCTTTACACATTGCAACAAAACACCCTTCTTATCATTAACCATACAATTAGTGGCAGTAGACACTACTTCATTAGAAAGTTTCTCCGAATTATTCTCACTCTTCTGATTCTTAGAATTTTCTAGTTTGAAACAAATAGCCCGAGCATGTCTCGAATTACAAAAAGAACAGACAGCCCCTTTACATTTTTTAACAAAGCAATTTAAATTACAACACAATAAACATCTTTTCTCTCTCGACAATTTTTCCCTCTTTTTTTTAGCATTCGAATTTTCACAGAGATGAGACAAATGCCCTTGCCCACAAAACAAACATCCACTAGTACTTGGAGAAGCATTAGTCAGCATTTCACTAGCTGAGGATGCAAATTTACTACGACTGGGTGCGCCAAATGGACGACGAACAAATTGCTTATACTGCAAATTTTCACCTCGATGGGGTGGATGGGAAGGCGATTGTATTTGAAAAGTTCTCTGACGCACACTTACAACATCATGTAAAAACTTCATCAGGTCTTCTAGATTATGATTAGAACTAGAAATTTGAGCTTTGCTAAATTCTAATGCAAGATCGCTAGGGAAGAGTTTTAGAATTATTGCACTAAGCATCACGCTATAAGTGTCCGATTTTACACCCAAACTATCTAAAGAGCGAATTTGCGTTTGGCACTTAAAATAAAAATTTCTTAATTCTTGCAAATTAGAAGAATTTTTTAATGGGCTCATATTTAACAACTTTGACACATGGGCATTAATCAACACATCAGTTTGACCAAATGTATCCTTCAATAATTTGATAGCCGACTCATAATTATCATCAGAAACTGCGAAACCTTTGATACAAGAAAGTGCATCTCCTCCCAAACTGCTAAACAAATATGAAAACTTTTCAATATTCGAAAGTGACGAATTTTTATCAACTGCATTTTCGAATTGATTCCAAAAATTAAGATACTCTGAAGGGTCCCCATAATACGTCTGAATTTTCAATTTAGGTAATTTTGCATTTGAGTTCGATTTGTCTCGATTTGATGGGCTTTCCCTCCCATTACTAATTACTTGTTCAGTTACAGATTGCAGCAATTTTATTTTATTTTTAAGTTTTACAGATGTGAAAACTATATCTTCGTTATATTCATCTATTTTTTCAATTTCCGATTCTATTTCTGTGAGGTCCAAAACATTTTCAATTTTGCTATCTATAGATTTTAATTGTTCGTCTTTTGTCTGTAATTGAATCAATAGACCTTCCAGTTCGTCTATTTCGACGTCTGGATTAGTTAACCTGTTTTCAGCTTTAGAAATTAATTTTGTAACTTGTCCCCTATGGGAGGAACGCTGTTTTTTAAGCCTCTCTAGATCTGTTTTCTGCGACATTTTAATCTATTTAACAATTCCGAACAACAAAAATATCAAACAATTCAAAAAACAAAACCCTTAGAGCATAAATACAATTCTAATATAAAAAATCTTCAAATCATTCAATCTATACAACCAAATTCGAACACTACTTCTTCAATCTCGAAACGAAACTACGACATTTTTCCGACACAATACAAATCAAACAGTAACAAACAACACATTCTAACTATACAAAACGAAACCGAAACTTAATATGAATCTAAAACCATAATCACAACAAATTCTACCAAAACGAAACACAAAAAAGTCACAACCGATAAGCAACAAATTAATACCAGCAATGATACGACTATTTAATGAACTTACCCCACCAAGCGTCAAATCTGTGGTTCAGTGAAATTAATCCAAACACAGGTCAAGAATTCCCGGCCGATGCACCATTTTTCGAAACTAATATGGTGCGAAAACGAAATTAACGAATATTTATCACAACGATAATTATCTAGTTTGCTGCTTGGTATTTCGGTAGACTTCAACAGATCCAAAACGCAGGTTATGCATTTTAAATGTTTATTGCATAGGTTAGACGACACATTACAGCACACACAAAAAGAACATTAAACACAGATTAAAGCACTTATTACGCCATTATTCCTCGAACTCCGAACCAAAAAAAACTAAACCATTAATACATCATTCATTACAAATTCTTTTTAACTCTTTACTTCCGCGCTAGCAGCGCCACCTATTGACATTTCGCAACAATCTGAAACTCCGTATCGATCACATTCCATTGCCAAGGTAAGGAAATATAAACGATTTTATGATTGATATTCCAAGGTAATTACATCCGTAAATGTATACAAAGGCGAAGACATACTGTTGAGCTCAAGCAGCTCCTTTGATTGAGCATGAGCAGTATCATTTTTAACCATTTTACGTTTTATTCTTTTGTCTTCCATCTGTTTTCTTTTTCTCTTTTTTTTCATTAGCAATTACTTCCATTTCTCCAATAACCATTTTCCTTTCTAATATTCGATCTTTTATAAACAATCACTTAGCAAGTGAAATGATCATGTCTTCTTGAAATTTACATTTATCGAAATTTGTACACTTACAAAATGTGATATCGAACAAACACAATATTTTTTCAGTACTATAATTTTCCAATTTTTGTTGGTATTTTTTATCATTCCTTCGCCCTCTCCTCTACGTTTCTCCTTGTAAAATCGTTTCTTTAACACATTTTTAATTTTTGATTTTTAATTCGAAATTTGGATAAAAAATGTTTTTTGCAAATATTTAAGCGTTTTGGGGCACCGGAAGATATTAAACAAAGTTGAAAAAATTTTGCATATATGCTAATACACTTAAAAGACAACTTTTGCACCCTATGCCGATTATTTTATCCAAACTTTCATTTTTCGAACCACCCTATTGTACAGTGTTATATCCAGTTCAATGGAGTAATCAAACTTCCTGCCTGAGTAAATTAGTGGATATTCAGTCGTTTTGTTAATTATTTTAATAAATAATTTTTTTTTTAATATTTTTGTATGGGTATCACAGTAACAATCTGAATTATTTGAAATTTTAGGGATTATTTGAAATTTAGCGGATATTTGCACCACACTAGTTTTCAAGATTTTTGCGATGGAGTCGCAGTCACCCCTGACCAAAGGTTAACAGAACTTTCTCGTTGACGCTGAACAAGATACGGTAACTTTCTTTCCTTGCAAATGGCCAAAAAAAATTATACAAAAGAACCCCCAACATTTTTATGTTCTGTGCAACGACCTATCCCATCCCATTCGTCCGCCGGCTTTTAAATACTCTTTATAACGTTGAGAAGTCCCCGAGTCGTGTGATATACGAACCTGCCCTTTGAATAGCTTTATTGTGCTGGAAAAAAATGGCCATTTTTATGTTAGCTCAGGCCGGATTAAGCTCTTTAGAGGACCTTGGGGAATGCAAGATTCGAAGTCTCCCTTTTCCCTTCCAAATTTCCAAAATCAGATATGTTTTATTGATTTTAATCTGATATCTATGTAAATAGTTTTTAAGTAAGAAATATTACGACGAACTGAAATAACAAAGCATTTAACTGCGAGTCACTTTCATGAGAGTTGGTTTCAGTATCTTGCCTGTAAAGAAATTAAAATTCAAATTTAAAAGTAATTTTAAACAAAGTGATAACAAAATTACAAAACTTGTTTTAAAGCATTCTAAACACTCAGATACAAAGTTTGCCAGTGTTGCTGACTTGCAGTCAGTCAGCTAATTAAAAAAAAATTAGACCACACTGATCTGCAAGAAAATTTGAAAACCTGAAAAAAGAATCCTAAGAATAATGCTCTGAATGCCTAGGGATCCCTTAAAGCAGCTGGGTCCATACGCAGTTGTCTGCTTTGCCTATTTAATAATCTGGCCCTGTGTTGCCTCAAAAGGAAAGATGTGTTGGAGGCCAGGGTAGGTGATGCACTGTTGAATATTTGCGCCGATATCAAGATTTTTTTTAGCATTGAAATTAATCGGTAGCAAGCCGAAAATGACGTACTTAAGAGATTTCACTGTATATATGCAATAATAGTTTTGTTAGTGTAGTCGTTAAGTAATAAGCAGGCCGAGTAAAGAACTATTTTTTCATTTATTATCAATATATGGGAGACGGCGGAATATACGTAAATCTCGTATGAAAGTTTCAAGTCAAAATAGAACGAAAAATCCCTGCGTTCTCTCAGATAGGGGATTAACATATAGACACGTGATCAAAGTGAAGGGAATATTAGCTATTTTTAGCAAATTACGTAGGTGTTTTGGGGGAAAGTCTGGCGCCAACAAGAAACCGAGTCTGGTTTTCTGTGGGCGCGTGGAAGCGATTTAAGTATTCTTTTAATAATAAATACTAGAGGTCGCCCAGCTGTCGAAATTCGACCGTAATTCATTAAACTTTTAAGTTTGAACGTTATTGAGGTTCTTTCGTCAAAGAGTATACCTCTATACAAATACGTCATTATGCATTAATTTTCGAATTATTTGAAAAATACGAATGATAGGGAAAATGAGGTATAGCTTGGCTAAGTCATATTTAAAAAACAATAACGCGTTTTTTGACATTTCCTTGGTGTTTTTTTTTATTATTATTATTTCTATACTAGCCAGGTTTCGCCAAGGCTACACAGCTAATTTGCCTATCTTTTTCAAATTGTATAAAATTTAAATAAAAAATTAGTACAAAAAATGAGAAACGAAATAAAGATTACGTGTTTCGTATTTTTTTATATATTTTTTATTGAAGCAGAAAAAACCGGGAGGTTAAATAAATGTTGTCCGACTGTTGACCACAGACTTTTATGTATTTGACATTCAGTATGAACGTAAACAATGAATGTTTTATTTTATTTAATTTAATCTATTAGTAATACATACTATGTAAAAATCCCTTAGAGACAATCTCTACTCTGTGCGACTGTTTGACCACAGACTAATATGTGTGTGACATTGACAGATTTAAATCATCTGCATTTTGTATTTCACTCCGAAGAGTTTTTTTTAATAAATAATCTAAATAAACTCCTTCTTGGAGTGGATTTCACTGCGGAGAAATTAAATCAATTACAAATCATCCACTCCGCGTTTATTCCGCTATTTTTTACAGTGTATGAACGTAAACAATAAATGTTTTATTTAATTTAATGTATTTGTAACACATATTATACATAAATTTTATCTTTCTGCACTCTTTCTCCGTATGAACTTTAATTATGCCAAATCTCACACTCCTCCGTGCGCGCAATGTGCTTAAAAAGGTGTGCAAAGATTTTTCTTCACATATTTATATATACAGTCATTCAAAAAAGTATTGGGACACTTGGCATGCATAATATGTAAAGTTATTTATAAGAATATTATTCATATTAAAACAAAAACAAAATTAATCGAGAAATGCTTTAACATTTGGTATACAGTATATAAGGAAAATTTTCCTACTATTTTAGAATTACAATTTGATCTAGCCTTTTAAATAATTTAAACGCAAACAGTTGTCAAAAAAGTATTGGGATAATTTTGAAATGAGAAATTTAAGAAATATATAGCGCATCAATAAAATTTAATTTACGACCACTTTTTTTAGACTATAATTTTAGACAAAGTATCAGCAGAAAAGTTTGCGTTTGAAGCAATGGCGAGGAACAAAGATATTTCGGTTGATGTGCGAGATCTGGTAATAAGTCATTGGAAAAATGGAAAATCGGTTCGTTGTTAGGACAAATCTTGAAGCTCAGTAAGTCTACCGTTTTTAATATTATCCGCAGGTTCAAGAAAACAAATAGTGTTGAAAACAAGCAAAGATCAGGGCGTCCAAAGACATTTAGTGAACGTGAAGAGAGGTGGATTGTGATACACCTTCACATTAATCCAAGAACTAGCGCAGTAAAATTGACTCTGAAATGTAAAAGTAGGTACCGGAAATCTGTAAATCCTGTAACTGTCAGAAATGTTTTAAGAAAACATAAGTATCATGGCAGAGTACCTTGGAGAAAGCTCTGCATCAGCAAATCAAATCGAAAAGCTGTACTGGCATTTGCTAAAATGTACGTAAAGCAGCCAACAAAATTTTGGCAAAATGTATTTTTTGTGGATGAAGGCAAATATAACATTTTCGGATCGGATGGCAAGTAAAAAGTTTGGCGCACACCAAATACAGCATTGCATATCAAAAATATGCGGCCTACTGTAAAATATGGAGGCAGCCAATTAGTCTGAGATTGCATGGAAAGTTCTGGTGTGGGGAACTTACACTTTATAGATGGTACAATGAATAAATATGTCTACCTTGGCATTCTCCAGTGACATTTAAAGCAAAGTGCGAGCAACTTGGGAATCTCAAGACATTTTAAATTGTACCAGGATAACGACCCAAAACATGCTGCTGATATTTGCAAATTATGTGTCCTCTACCACTGTCCTGGTGTGATTAAGACCTCTGCCCAGAGTCCAGACCTTAATCCCATTGAACATGTATGGGATTATTTGCAAAAGAAATCAATGAACACAATATTTCTAAAAACTGGAGTTAAGAAAACATCTGATCGAAGAGTGGGCCAAAATCAACGGATCATTTTGCGCAAAATTGATCAAATCCATGTCAAATCGACTGCGAGAGAGGTCATAAAGTGCAAGGGTGGCCCAACAAGATATTAAGTATCAAGTTCGTATTTTTTTCTTAATTTATTGGACAGTGTCCCAATATTTTTTTCAGCAGATTTTCTGATTTGATTTCTTTTACTTTAAATTGTAATCATAATAGCATTAATCAATCAGCATTAATATATGAATTTTGTTTGAGTTACTATGATTTGCAATTATCAAAATGTGATGTACTTCTTTTTTTGTTTCATTTGTATATTTAAGTTATATATTGTGATAAAATCCTGTGAACTTGTATTGCGTCCCAATACTTTTTTGAGTGACTGTAGATGCCAAAATGCGTGATTTAATATACCTCCAACGCGGAAAATAAAACGAAACTGGAGTTTAAGAAAAGTGATTTTGGAATAAATTAGTATTGTACTAAGAGTTTAAAATAGATGATATTAGAATTTAAAGTAAAATTAAGAGAGATTATTATATAATTATTATATTAAATATATATATATAATTTCTTTCTTTGATTTTATTCCCAGAGTTTGTTCTGAAGATGGATTATTTAGTGTGTGTATGTTTATAGTACTTCCTTACTGGAAATCTTTATGTGGCATTAATAAGTGAACGTTGCTGTTATACGTGAGAAAAAAAGAATTTTAATGAGATTCGCACTTCTAGTCCCAAATATCGTAGCATGATAATGTTTAATCTTGATTCGTCTGTTTTTATATATTTTAAAAAAATTGCTCTTAATTATATAGCAAACATAATAAGTACACTTAAAAATATATATTAAATATCGTCACAATGCGCGTGTATATAAATGTAGCAACTAAAACATTGAAAAGTATTGCTGTAAAATATACTTAAAATATTTTTAAAAATTTATTATTATTAGAGGGAAAACTTTATGCAAATAAAATTGGTATCACTAAACTGGTGTAAAAATGGTTTTGTGCTATAATATGCTCCGAAGTTACTGAGGAAAAATTTTAATTTCGTTTATTTTTGAAAACTCTTTTCTTGGTGAACACCTTCTACCCAAGAAGTAATTACGTGCAAAATTTAGTAGCTCCAGTAACAGTGGTCTGCCATGTAGAGCATTAAGAACGATTTTTGCATCAAGCCTATCGTATCACGGAATTTACAGATAGTATCCCGCCTATAAACATTATCATATTAAAATATGTCTTTGTCGCTCCTCTTGTTTCTTTGCATGCTATTTACTTTTTGCGAAAAAAGATCTGAATCATATGCCTGTAATCTTTGCTGTTTAGATATTATGCCGAGTTCTGACTCTTTTTTTTTTTTTTTCCTTCCCCCAGATGGTCATGAAAATGATTTCTGCAACAGTGACGATGACCAGGCCATCATAGCAAAGTACGATGCTGGCCGGAGCGAAACGAATGAAATCCTCTCTTGGGAAGATCCTGCGTTGGAAGTTTACCATGTCACGGATCGATATGGATTCATACAGTAAGAGCCGTCTTGAAACTTTTGTTGCAAAAGGGAGTGACTCATGGGACTCGGAGCGTAATGGGAAAACGCAAAATCGATTCGCGTCTGTCGTTAATAAGTGTTTTAAATGAGTTGTCGGATGGAAAATCAGTTTGCGTGGCAGTAAAGCGAAATGCTGCATTGTGATTGATTTGTTAATTGCAGAAACTGCATGCCTTTTTTTTTTCTTTCAAAAGTCGGTTATGCTCAATAAGGCGAGTTACATTATGGGTGTATAAAATCTGTCAAGTAAAAATTCAGATTTAAGCAATGATTTTTAAAAATTAATATATAAGGGAGCTATAAAAATTAATAATTTTGTAGCTCCCTGCATTTAATATTATTGACTCATGTGGTTTTTGCATTCAACGATTCAATTGATCTACAAAATCATTTCAGCAAATGAAAGTTAATTGAAAAGGACCTTACTATGGACTTGTAAAAGAAACTGAAAAGTTGAAGTAATTCTCAGCGTCAAATATTTTTATTTCTTTTTTTAATAATGAAATGTATTTTTTATTCAACTTTTCAAAGAAATTTTATAGGAAATTTGGATTTTTAAAAAATATTCTGTACATAAATTAACTAAAGGCAATAGAGAAAATGGAATTATTTTTTTAGTGTGGAATATTCTTTAATAAACTTTGAAAGGAAAATATTTTATACTACGAGTTTAATTTCATTTTTATTACCAAACTATGTCTTCAAAAGAGGTGTTAAATTAATGAAATTTTACTCTGAGGGCAATACGAGGATAATTTTTTCAAGAAATTTAATATAAGTACTCATTTTCATCAAAATGTTGCTCAAAATAAAGATTTATTCAAAGAGAACTTATGTTTATAATTAAAAGGATTCCGAATTTCAAAGGATGAAAGAGCATCAATGCAGTGGAAAACTTCTTGATAGGCGTATAATTTAAAGAGAGTATAATGGTATCATTTTTTTCCTTTTTTATAAATCTTGTTTATAAAGTTGCAAGGTGTTTTTTAAAAATTAGTTAATTCCTTAACTTTCTTACAAAAATTTATTGAGAAATTTTTCTAGGATAGTAAGTAAAGTTTCACGATTTTTAAAAAAAAATGCTGAATAAATAAAACAAGTAATGAATAATCTTAATTGAATTCTAAAGGTACTTTTTTTTATTTTCTTTATCTTCTTAAATAATCTCTCCATTTTTTTTTCCGGATGTAGAAGATATTAAATACCTGTTACAAAACTTTAATTCCCGATGTGTGAAATTCATTGGACAACATTTGCGCTTTAGAAGTTCAAAACGGGCGATAATTCGTTCGATCTAAAATACTTTACCTAGAAAAAGCATTAAGCATTTTTTGACGGATGTATTACGGCGCTGTTAGCACCGCTTTGGATACAGCTGTCATTTTCCCTACCTTTCTCGGGCCAGTGGCACTTGTTATTATTTTGCAATTAGCAAATAAATGTCTAATTACTATTTCATAAAAGTTTAATATTTTAAAGTTATGGTGCTTTTGGGTCGCTCAGATCGACATTTGTAACCTTGTGTATAAATATATATCTGACATTTGACTCTGTATTTTTACAAATTCATCGAAATTACTATATTTATTGTTACATGTGCTAATAAATTTATAATTTATTTTCAATTTTAGTGATCACCGACTTCCAGAAAAACTTACTGCTCACGAAACAAAGGTATATGGCTCATAATTTCTATAATTTCCGACGTTTTAAAACTTTGGTATCTTAACATTATTTCATGGAAATCAATAATATAATGAAGATTTTGGATAAGATAAAAGATCTATATGTTTAAAGCTTTCATTACATTTTTTTGTTTGTCTGTTTAGGTATTGAGATCTATATATTTAAAATAATCGGCAAAACCATGCGACAGTTCCCCAGCCTCAACCACCGATTTCGATAAATTTTATTGCGTATTTATGACCTCGAGATATGTCATCAAGGGTCGCCTGCGCCCCACCATCCTCCATTTTTTAGAGAAATCGGAAAATATACTACTCCCGGTGCATTATTTATGGGGAAACCATAAAACCGTTCCTCAGCCCCAACCACTGGATTGATTTCGACAATTTTTATTTCATAGGGAAGCTTTCGCCTGTAAATATGTAATCCAGGGTCGCCTGCCCCCAACACCCTCCATTTTTTAGAAAAATCGAAAAATAAAACTTTGCAGAGTCCCTCAGCCTCTACAAATGCCAATTCGCCAATTTATTTCGCCAAGTTTCAAGCGTAACCGCAAGCTATTAATATTACGGGCGAACATCTGGTCGCCAAAGGTGGCTAATATATTATTATTTCGTAGTATTATTACAAGCTAATTCGAGGGGACCGCTAGCAGGGCCCCAATCGTCGCCAGGCATGAATGTTGGCTGTACTCCGTTAGAACCAACATTCATCACTAAGATTTAGTGATGAGCGTTGTCGCAAAGATTTGACAGGTGTTTGGTCTTGTGTCGACATCTTTTTTTTTATTGTAATGAAATGTGGTTCTATAAAACAAGGAAAATTCATAGGACTAATTCAGTGCCTATTTTCTAGATTCGTGAAAGAGAAAATGAGAGAATTGAAAAATGGCTAAAAATGATTAAGAAGTGGGAGAAGTATGCTGACAGTGATAAGGTATTATGTTATTGATTATTCTCTAATTCAAGTTAAAAAGATTATAATTATAAGTTTGAGTTTTAAAAAAAGCGACATTATGTTTTAAATAATGTCAGCAAATTGAACGTATCAAACTAAAGTGAAATGATTTTATCCACAATCAAATTTCTATATTATTGCTGCCTAATTATTTACATCAACTGCTTCTAACAATCCATTTAACAGAATCAGTGGTATATATATATATATTTTTAGTCATGCGATAGGACGCTTTCATTTATTCTAAAAGGCGATTTTAAAAATTTTGTAAGAACTGATTATTAAGAATGTTTTGCACAATGTCTTTTAAACGTAAATGAGTATGGAACTGAGTATAAACTTATCCACTGATATTCTATTGATGGTTATAGGTTTTGTATTAGTTGAGAAAAAGGCATGTTGACAACAAAAATATTATATTAGATTTAGACTTGCATTATAATTTTAAAAATATATACTTGTAATGTCAACCATCTGCTCATTCCATTATTTTGAAATATTTCACACAACTTTAGTTACCCTTTAATGGCATCTTTTCTCAACAATGCTGACAAGCAGAAATGCAGTTATTTCATTAATCTTTCCTTTCTTTTTCATCCTCCTCTTTAGCTGAGAGCACGTGTATATAAAGGCATCCCAAATGCTGTAAGGGGAGAAGTTTGGGGGCGCTTATTAGGTGTGCCCCAAATAAAAATCGAACAGGAAGGTAAATATGAGGTATGTTGCTATAAGAAATTCCATTCATGGATTCAAATAAAAATTTATAAACCTCTAATGCGTGTATTTGCTCATTTCAGGAAATGGTGAAGCAGGCCCGTCTCCACTCGACTGACATAAAGCAAATAGATTTGGATGTAAACAGAACTTTCCGCAACAATATTATGTTTCGGGAACGATATGGCCCAAAGTAATGTTATTTATTAAAATGATACAGTTTTGTTGTGCATACATTTAAGTATTCTTTACAACGGGTGCAGTTTTAATGCAGATTCCTTCACTCCTCCGTGCATTCTATTTATGATAATAATTTCTATTTTAAGCAATATTTGTGGGTAAAGGACAAATCTGTTCTCTGCTGTGTTTTTCTTTCTTATGAATTATGAGGGTGTTTCAGAAAGTAAGGCAACAAGAGCTCTGACATGTGCACAAATTCACCATTCGAATTAAAGTCCATGTCTAGATAGCTGAGATGATCGCAGCATTCGAACACAGCTGGCAGGATGGGATTAATTATGCAATAATATGTTGACGTCTCAGTTAGAAGATGGAGCCATTAATGGAAACATGGTCGATTGAAGTAAGAAGTGTGATAAGGTTTTTGCCTCAAAAGAAAACGTCCCCAGCTGAAATTCATCGGCAACTGGTGCAAGTGTATGGAGTGAGTGTAATGTCATGAAAACGGATGTGGTTTTGATAAAAGCAGATAAAGGAACAAATGTGAGAGACCAGCAATGATCAAGGTGACCAAGCACTTCATCACGTATGGGAGTTACTAGAACACCCTCCCTGTAGCCTGGATATTGCACGAAGTGATTTTCATATCTTCGAAGAAGCACCTGCGAGATCAGCATTTGAGAACCAATGTCAAAGTTCAGCAAGTCGTTTTGGCATCTCTATCACGACCTTGGCACTGATTTTTCGTCTATGCCAGTTTCAATAAGTTGGTGTAGAGATGGAACAAATGCTTTGACAACCGTGGTGACAATGTAAGAAGTAATATGTACCTGTGTCTTACTACATTATGTATCTCTTTGAATTCATGAATAATGGTATTTTTTTCCCTCGGAAGGCTTGTTACTTGACTTTTGAACTGCGCTCGTGTTGTTGAATAAAGATTAATATTGCTATTCACGCAACCAGGTTGATATGCTATTGTAAATTTGTATTCCATTAAACCTGTGTTATACACTTTATCTGGTGCTTCCTTTTCTTTTGCTTAATTCACTGAAGATCTCCTTCCTCCCCCCTCCTTTGCATTTATGATCCCATGTTCCATTTCAAAAATGACATGTTCCTGAATGTCTGACATACACTTAAATTTTGTAAAAAAAAACTTTCAAGACACCCTGTCTCCAGGGTGTCTCAAAAAATGTATCACACTTTAAATCATTATAAAGTCAGTGTTTATTAAAGTATATTTCATTTTCAAAATGTTTTAGAATCTGCTGATGTTATGTAATTATTTTGTCAATGTTTTCAAACTGATGTTTGTTATGGTATGAACACTGCTGACAATATGAAGCAATGAAATAAAAAAAAAAGCATTTTGTTTGGTATTTATGTGCAATCTCATTCAATGGCTGTTCTCAATTCAGCAACTGTTGAAGGTTTCAAAATTTACTTTGTCTTTTAAGTATCCCCATAAAAAAAGTGCAGTGTTGAAAATGAGTTTTATTTTCATCAAAATGGGACACCCCCACACTACTATCATGATGTTAGATCCTATCTTGTTGACTTGTTGCCTAACAAGTGATTGGACGAAGGGGTCTTTTAAAATACCCTGCGTTTTCATCAGACCTCACTCTGCAAGACTTTTCTTTATAGGGATACCTGAAAGACAAAGTCTATGCTTTATAACATGCAACAGTCACTGAATTGAAAACAGCCATTGAACGAGAATGCACATAAGTACCAAACGAAATGTCTTGTGATGTTTGTGATTCCATTGCTTTGTGTCGCCAGCAGTGCCTGAACCGGAACAAATGTCAGTTTGAAAACAGGCATTGACAAAACAATTAAATAATGTCTGTAGTTTCTAAAACATTTTGAAAATGAAGTATATATTAATAAACACCAACTTTATAATTATTTAAATCATTTATACATTTTGTTGGGACACCCAGTATATTGTGTGAAATGTATTGACAAATGATATGCCTTCAAATGCATCTGTGAACCAAAATTTTATATGTATTGCTTTTTTGTGTTATTTTACTAATTTGGAAGTAAAATGATGTCCTTTATTCTTGTAGACACTGCACAAAACAATTTAAGATGATTCCATCAGTTGAGTCCAATTTCAAAAAAAATTAGGAATTTTCATATAATTATAAAAATTCATTATTGAACTTTTTATTGCTTTGTGTGTGCTTTGACAATACGTAAAAATTTCCTTTTTTTTTATCATTTCTATTTTTAAGTTATTTTGCATAAAATTTGCATTAAAGAAATTTTTTTTTTAGTTTTCAAATTTTGTGTGTATTATTTTCAGCATCATTTCTTAGTAACGTAAACTAAAGGCCTCCATATTTAAATTAAGATATTTGTGCTGGACCACATTAAGCACTGTGTAACCAGTTATTTCAGAACAGAATTTTTGTTCACAGGGCAGTGTAATTACTTTCATAAATGCTAATAGCACTTTACCATCTTTTAATTCATGTTATGTGTCATGGAACTGAAGCTGAAATTCAAGTTTAAATACATGTCAGATTTTGGATTCCTTCTTTAAAGTATGTTTGAATAAAAAGCTAATTAAAAGAAATGTAAAATATTTAGAAAACTTACTAATAAATATTTTTATCTTTTTAATTGAATTCTGTCAGTCTTATTGAGGTTTATTTGTATATTCTACTGAAGGTTTCCTTACTATTGCATTGCTAAGCTAAAATTTTCTTTGCTCTAGGCAGCAGTCTTTGTTCCAAGTCCTTTCAGCCTATTCAGTTTATAATGTGGTGAGTATTTTGCTTTATTTATTTTTTGTATAACCATGTAAATAAAGTGAGCTATTAGTAAATATACATAATTTGCCACTCTAAAGTATGAGGGGTATTTTGAGAAATAAGATGTAAACATATCATCCAACTACATTTTTTATTTTAAATAAGATGTAAACATATTATCCAACTACATTTTTTATTTTATGTGCAGAATTACAAAGAATGGTGAAAAAAAATTCAATATTCTTTGTAATGCTTTGGTTAGGAGAAATTTAAAATGGCTTTAAATTTCTCCTAACCGCATTTGTATAATGCCTAACATATTCTTAATCATAAAAAAAAATTATCTACACAAAAATTCTTTAAATATGCTGCAGAAACATTTTTCAAAAGATAATTCTCTGTTTGAAATTGTAGCTTTTAGTATTACAAAAATATTGGTTTTAGTTTAACCAAATTATAAATAAATGTTTTAGAAGAGTGGCAAACTTGAATTATATTGCCGCACAAAGCAATCTAACCAATTGGTAGAGTGTTGGGCTCTAAATCTATTTGTCTGTAGTTCGAGTCCCAGCCGCAGTCGTTTTATCCAAGGGCTAATATTTTAATTTAAAATGTTATTTATTGTTTATGTTCCGGACAATTCTAGATCTTGCTTTAATGTTCTTGTTGAATGATTCTCGAGTATCCTGTATATGTATTAATGCCGAGTCCCACAAGTTGGGGGCAAATTTGTATGTGTAATGCAAATATGTCTCTCTTATGTTATGAGATTCTTTGCACTAATAATACTACTTTACTGTTAAATCATACTCTGTTGTTCTTTGCATCTTCGTTACAATATTATCCACATCTTTGAGAGATCCTATAGTAATTTCATAACATGTTTATAAGTTATAATGAGTTTTATTTAATTGCACTAGGGTTTCTTAATCTGTGGCTCTCAGAAACCGGCATGTGCTTTTATTTTTACAAAGAAAAACATCTTAATTTAAAAATCTCGATTAAAATTCATTGAGTAACTAATAGATTAAAAGAAACATTAATGTTTTATTTGAAAATATCTCAAATTTTCTTTTGGCTAAAAAAAGGCTGTTACTGAAAAATTAAGAAACCCTAATGTTCGCATGCTTTTCTGAATTTATATTTTTGATGTTTATTTATTTTTTAAGGAAATTGGCTACTGCCAGGGAATGAGCCAAATCGCTGGTCTTCTCTTAATGTTTATGAATGATGAGGTTCGTTTACATCTGTAATATTATTATGTAATTTTTTGCATAACATAGTTGTAGTTTATTTTTCAGAAGTCTTCTTCAGAAACTGTATTTTAATTATGCAGAATTAGTCTTTTTTCTTATAAATTTAAATCTATCCTTAAAATTCTTTGTAATCATAAATATTTGTAGTGCAGTCAACAGGTGTATTGCCTGGTATGATTAGATTAGTTAATAGTACAATGCAATCAAGCAGTTGTGTTTCAATAATATAATGGTCCAAAGGCAAAAGTGGAAAGACAGGTGCATAAAAGCCTTATTAGAAGAGAATGTTTAATAAGATTAAATGATAATTAAATATATTATTTGAAATATGATTCTTTTACCTGAATGAATGGTCAAGTTCATATTTGACTTGTGTAAGGTTGACATAGATTTCAGATACAGCGTCAATAATACTGAATTTCATTCAAAGATAAATTTCATTTTACTAAAATTTATTTTGTCTGAATTTCGAAAAAAGAAAATCCTCTTATATGGAGATCATGCCAGCCATGCTTCTATTAATCAATAAGGCCGCGGTGGCCCAGTGGTAAGGTCTCAGCTGTGGGGTCGGAGGGCTCCAGGTTCGAAACCCGATTCCACTGAAGATCCACCGTGTATGTGGGCCTTTTGCACACTAAATCCTACATGGGGGGGGGGGCAAACGTCCTCCCGTTGGTGTGGTACAGAAGTTTAGAGAGAGGGTGCCAGCTCGGGTGTCATCCTCATCATCTGATCGAGGTTCAAAATTATAAGGTCTGTCCCAAAATAGTCCTTGTGTTGTTTGTAAACAGAATATTAATATATAACTAACTAACTTCTATTAATCAGTTCAAGGAACCAATCTGTTTGTAATTTTTTTTTAATTCTGTTGATACACAACCCTTGCAGCTATTATTAAATAGCAAATAAGAATGGCCTTTAATACAGAAAAGTACAAAAATCGCCTATGATGGAAGGAGTAAAGTATATACTTTGAAATTCATCTTGTTTAGTACCCACAAAATTAATATTTCTTTTTTCAGAAACATACTGAACATAGAAAAGTGAAAATGTTAGTTTCTGCTGTGCTAATTATGGTAGACTTATTTCCAGAGTGTCTAAACTGTTAGCGTTCATTATGGCTATTATTACAAGCACTGTATATTTATTCCAAAACGAATTTGAATGACAGAATAAACTCTACTAAGAGGTTTTTTTTTTTTGTTGGGTAAGGGGAATGTACAGGGTGTACACAAATGAACTGACACATTTCAAAAATTAATTTTTAAAAAATAAAAATGTTGGAACTACGTTTTTTTTTTTTTTTAAATAAGAGCGCATCTCAAAAAGTTTATTTTTCAGATAGGTGACGCGGCGCCGTTGTAAATTTTTACAGCGAGAAAATTCCTTACACAATGGCTACCGATCTGCAGAAGCCGATGCGTGTTTGCTGATTTCTTTTTTTAATTTTTCTTGAATATCACGAAAACTCTTCAGTTTTCATACTACATGTGAATTAACAAATTAAAGAGCGTAAAATTCCCTACAAATACGTGCTTTTATTTTTCTTCTAGTTTTAATATTTTCTCGAATAATGACTTGAAATAAATTTTTGTTTTCCAGTAATTTACGACCCCCTAGACCACCGAAATGGCATGTTACCTATCTGGGGAAAAACTTTTTGAGATGTGCTCTCATTTTTAAAAAATTTGTAGTTCCAACATTTTTAGTTTTTTATTAATTTTTTAAATGTGTCACTTCATTTGTGTACACCCTGTACTTTTATTACTGCAGTGAATAAATGGTATTTTAATTCTGCATTCTTTTCCTGTTGAATTATAAACAATTGCTTATCATTAAGGAAATAAACTGTTTTGTAACACTATCTTAAACTAAATTGTGGGACCTTGTACTTTCATGTAAGGAGGGTTCAGAAAGTGAAACAAATCGGTGTTTTGACCATTGTGCATTAACACTGCCATAGTAGTGTAGAAATGTTATTTTCTGCATATTAATGATTCAAGTCCATAGTTCAATTTGTAGCCACCAGTCAGAAAGAACGATCAGAAGGCTACTGTTAAATGCATTTAATAAACTTTGAGACCTGTTTTCCCAGAAATGAATATCATTCACTTACTTCACTTTAACTCTGTGCCCAACATATACAACTCCATAAATGAAATTAAACTCCATTACTTTTTAATGCTTACTTTCATTCCCATTGCATGAAACTGGTCCCTTTCAGAAAATACTTATGTTTTTGCTGTTTATTTTCTAAACTTATGACAATGCCAATTTCTGTTAAATGAAGCATATTCCTAATGATTTAATTCACCCTCAATCCATGCCTTTTTTCCTATTACCCAGTGACAGCGGGTTGGGGAACGGTTTCCCTTCCCTGCCACGCACACTTTTTGCAGAAAAGATTGAATTGTTATTTCGTCTTAGCTGCTTAAAAATAAGAATTACAAAAAAGCAATAGTGTCTGGGAAAGCAAGCTAACTTTGTAACTAATTTTTTTAATATTGTTGTCTACCTCCTTTACAACTCAGTTCTTTTAGATGTCTACAAATTTTTTGCCCCCCCCCTTATAACTCCCAATCGCCACTACAGTTATTACCATTCTTCTATTTGGATGTATTTTTTCCCCATATACAACAACTAGAATATGCTTTTGAGAACCTACGGTATCTACATTGTTATTCCTCTCTTATTCATGGAATGATGCTTTAACTTCTTTAATAATACTGCAATGAAAGAAAATGTGACATGAATTTAAAAGTTTATATCTAATTTATTTTAAAAAATGATTGAAATTTTTCATATTTATAAAGAGTCTGAAACATCTTAATTTGTATGTTAATCTTTAGGATGCATTTTGGGCTCTTTCAGTCCTGATGACTGATAGAAAACATGCCATGCATGGTGAGTGTACTTTACAGTTTTCCCTGAATCCAAGGGATATTTTTAAGAATTGGTTTTTATATGCTTGTTCTTCTTTTACTGTAGGCTTCTTCATACCAGGTTTCCCCAAGCTGAAAAGATTTCAAGAGCATCATGATAAGTTGCTGGCAAAATATATTCCAAAACTCAAGAAACGTTTGGAAAAATTTGGCATTCACAGTAGCCTTTACACATTAAAGTGGTTCTTCCAGTGTTTCCTTGACCGAGTAAGTGTGAATTGTTCTGAAAATATTTTAAGTTCATTTAAGTAAAATTAAATGTAAGCTTAACCTTTAAACCCAAGTCTCAATTTTTTCAACATTATTTTGTATACTAATGTTACATGTACTGAAATCAATTGGAAAATTACTAAAAAAATCCTGCCTCAAAAGTTTTATTGCCCTCCTAAGCCTAGTGTTTCTATTTAGACAAAGTCCTATTGTTACAAAAAAAACTATCAAAATCTAAAATTGTGTGAAATTCCTAAACGGAAACATATTACAATTGTATTTACCGCCATATTTGTTAAATGCAAATAAATTTATAACTAATTGAATAAACTTTCCCTCTTTTTTTGCGCATTATAAAAATCTACTTTCGAGTTTGACTAGAAAATAAAAAGACCACTTTATCAACCGAATGCTTTATATGTGCTGTCATCAACTGAATATAAAAGAAACAAATACTTAAAAATACTTGTGTAAAATTTACGTTGAAAAAAATAATTCTTGTGAGTTCTTGATGTATTTTTAAAAGTGTCCCTAAAATGAGGTGCTAGGCATTAATGGGTTAATTAAAGTGTTATTTGTAAGATATCCATTTAAAACATGTTTTGTTTGAATTAATGTGTTTATATTCATCCACTTTGAAACATTATGTTTATTTTCATTTTAACTAATTTTCATGTTTTTTTCAGGTGCCATTTACATTAACATTGCGCCTTTGGGATGCATACATATTAGATGGTGAAGTTATCCTCACTGCCATGTCTTTCACTTTATTGAAACTTCATAAAAGTGAGTTTTCCAATGATTTTTGTGATATTTATTTTACATTTTGCTATATTTTAAATTTCTTGGTCTTGAGATATAATATATTTGTTTTGACAATAATTTTAAGCTTTTTTATCTGCCTGAATTCAAACAAATTTTGCTTTGTTTAAAAGTCTTTGTTCATTGGAAAAAGTACCGTCTATTTGTTCATAAAGATTTTATATGTTGATTAAAAGAAGTGAATGCCAACTTCTAAACATAATACAAAAAAAGATAATTGCTTTGGAATATTCAAAATTGTAACTTTTAGCTTTATTTTTCATAACTTAGCAAGTAATTTATTTATTAGTATTTGGGAAAGTATTTTGAAAAGCATAATCGAAATATTTTTGTAACATTTTATTGTTCATATTTATTCAAATGAAATAGTTTGTTCTGAGAAAGTTAATTTTTATCAGCATCCTTCATTTTAGCTTTATCAAGCATACTTGTACTCATTTTTATTGTATTTTTCATCTCAATGATATCTACACGAAGTAGTAACTACTTTTAGAATGTTTGTTTAGATTAAGTAAGCATCAAGCATAACTTAAGTTTGCCTGTTATTTCTGGTTTTATTAAATATTAGCTGCCTACGGCAACCAGCTTGTTTGCCAATCTTATAATAATAGTACTATATTTAACTATACTATACTTAATTGCTACTATATTTAAGGGATTAATAAGTGACACTGTATACACTGACGCAAAGTAACTTCATATTTGTAAAGTATTAAAAAATCCATTTAACAACTTATCATAACTTGTATCAAAATACATGTACATACAAAAGGAAACTTATCTGAAATTATGAAAACATGCAACATATGATTGAATAATTATTCTCAGTGCAAACAAAATATACATGCTAGAATAATTACTACTCTCTGTGTATAAAAAAAAATTGTTCACACAATGCGTAAAAAAAATTAAGCACCTATAAAACATGCATGCATTTCAATCATTCTCTTTGGGGAATAAAACATGCAAAGTAAACTTAAAAAACATACACTTCCTTTCAATAGCTACAGTATAACATTAAAATATTGGCTAAAAAGTTTTTAGATTATAGTTTTAAACACTAAGACATGCATACACACAAAGGTTTTAAAATCTTTCAACTATAAAACACACACTAAGAAATTTAGTGTCTATAAAAGTTAAAAACAAAAATTGCATTTAATAGCTAATGTAAAATTCTAGTTCACCAAGTTCACACCATCTAGACTCTGTATATGGATACATCTCCTATTTTATTAGTTAGGTACACAGTTACATGAATTTCAAGCCACATGTCTTTTTATCGAAGAAGTAAGTTTTTGCTTTTCCCTCCTTTTATTCTTATTTCTCATAAATCTTTAATTTTTCTGCTCAAATTAACTGGGTCAACTCATTCTGATGCTGTTTTTCCTCTTTAATTTGTTTTTTAAGGGTGATTAAACTTGAAAATATTCCTATTTTGGGTATCTGCAAATTTTAATGCTGTTTTTTTTATTTATCCTCTCTCAAAATTTTAAAATTTAAGTATTTATTCAATAAGAAAGACTGACACGAAGTTATTGATGAAAACAATTTAGATTTAAATTAATTTCAACGTAATAAACTATTATTCTTAAAAACAGAAGATTCAAGACAATAACCTATTAACAAAATGAACTTTGGAATTAAAATAAATATAAGCCACTTTTCCTTGTACAGTAGACAGATAGAAAAAAGAAAGATGGAAGGAAAAATCTTCTATTATCAAAAGAAACTATAAACATGAAAAAGAGAAAAAAATGCTATATGTCAAATCTTCAATATACAGTAGACTCCGCTTAATATGATTGTGGTTAATGTTATCATTCGCTTTATATTAGCAAAAACCTCTGGTCCCAAACCAACATATTCAAATGAACGCAAAATTTTTCATTTAGCGTGATCACTACATCGTTTAATGTTATCAGTTTCGAAGTAGAGAATTGACCAATGCCTCATTTTCAACCAGCGTTAGCGATTGACGTTCATAGAATTTCTCACTCCACTTGCAAGGAAACATCTGGGGGCCACTTTCCCCCACAAGAATTTCAGGGTTTTTTTTGTCATGACCTCTCTTTGAAGATCATCCATTTAGAAGACAGGGACGTGGACGTCAGTAATTGTCATTGAACCTCCTGAAGGTATGTAAAAGAAAGAGTATGAAGAATGGATGTCCATTGACGAGGACATTCCAGAAGCTGCCACACTAACAGACTTGGAAGTTTGCCAAGCAGTAAAAGTTGATGATTCCGACAGGGATGGATGTATTAAAGAAAACCCCCCAACAAACGCCAAAATGAGGCAAGCCCTTTATATTTTGAAACGTGGCGTGCAGCATTGTTCAAAAAATTTTGAAAAAACAATATGAGAACAAACAATATAAATGAACTGTTAAGGAATAATTGTCATAAGCAACAATTAATGCATTTTTTAAATTTTTATTTTTGAAATAAATTATAGATAGCCCTGAGGTGTTTTTTTTTCCATTTTGTTTCTTTTCCCTTGATGTGATAAAAATATAGTTGATTTTACCCAATTCGCATATTGTTATCAATAGGTTAATATTATCAAAATCCGTAAGTCCCAAAGTGATCACACTAAGTGGAGTCTATTGTAATTCAAAATAAGGAAGAGTTAAGTTTAATTCTAAGGTACAATGGTATAACTATATCAACACACATACATAGTACATACACATAAGAAGTACACTGGCCAAAAATTATGAGACTCGGTTGAATAGAACTGTATATCGATTATTAAAACAATTTCTTAATCTCATTAAATCTACCAGGGATGAGTATATATTCAATATTTCATTAATTTACCATTCTTAACCTATCTATTAGGCCTAAGTAATCGCCGATAATAAGTTTGTTTTGAAGGTCCGCGTGAGCATGTGACATTGACAAACACCTGTTTGGCCCTCCTACTCTGCGCTAGTCTATAATCTTGAGCCCATAACTATAAAATTCTGATGACTTTAAAAATTTATACAAATTACATATAATTTTGTACAATAATAAAACTGATATTATTGGAAAGATAATTTTTTTCTCTTTAAAATTACATAAAAAAAAATTGTCCATCTATTCATTCAGAAATTATTAGCAGAAAACGACGAAATTTGGTTTAATTTTTAAATAATTTCAATTAAAATTTTTTAAAAACGTCTCTGAGGTGCACATCTTCAGCATTCAAAGTATATCTGTGCTAAATTTGGTAGCTCTACTTTCTATGGTCTGTTCTGTAGAGCACCAACAGACACGCAAGCGTTCATCTTTATTAGTATTGGAGATATTCAGTAGTTTACATGCATCTTATATACAACTTTCAAAAAAAAATTTACCAATTTTGTTTAATATAAAAGTGCCTTTTGCAATAACAAGGAAAATCTTTCTGCTATGGGCCATTTTATATCTGTATATAAACATGTCTATCATGTTTCTATTGTACTTATACATCTCAACCTTACATAAATTAAAAATAAATTCCAACATTAGGATATCGGTTCACTTTGATATGCATGAGTGGTTAAGCTGCAGTAATCATAAATTGCTCATTTCCCATAAGAATATATCATTATTTGTTCTAATTCAGTTTTGAAAACCGCATTGCATTATATTTTTCTCTTGTAGAATCTCTATTGAAGATGGAAATGGATGAACTGATAGAATTCTTACAAATAAAACTTGAGCAAGACTTTGGTTATTACGATGATGAAGCCATAGCAGCCCTAGAGAACACAATCCTTGAACTACAGAAGCACAAGCTGCATTTGCCTGGTGTCGCTCCTCCTCATGAGCTTCCACAGAAACCTTTTGGAATGATCATAAGACCAGAAAGCAGTAACACAAGAAGAGTGAGTAAAATTTTGAATTTGTCCCTCCCCGTCTCCAACCATGCAGAAAAAATTGATGAAAATTTCCTAACCATGAGTATATGACCAGTTGTGGGCACTTTATCTTTCATATACATTTGAAAGAATTTGGTAGTATTTTAACGCTGAGTTTTAAATACAAGATAATTGTAACAAAAAATCCAGTCTTGATTTAATAAATGTAAAATTCAAGGTATTGCATCATATCCTTGTGTAACTTGTTGGCAAAATCTTAAAACCTTTTGCAGAAATTTGATTGTTTTTAGCATACAAATATTTGTGTACAGATCTTCCATTATCTTAACTAACTAATCCACATTATCTTAGCTCTTGTACATGAAGCACAATGCTCTGTTCTATCCAAAAATTTGTATTTACGCCTTACATTATTGCTCTTTTCCCTCATTAGTTATCTTCTTATGTCTCAATGTGTAAGAAATAGTCCTTTTCCTTTCTTTCATATTTATTTTCGCAAATTGAAGCAAAACAATGCAGCCACAGACTTGAATTGTGTCTTTGGAATAAAAATAGTGTAACAATAATCTTTCTGTGGGTATATGGTGTAAACAGTCCAACATGCAGAATAATGGAGAATGAAGGTTTATTCATGAATGTGCAGGAAAACACATAGCACAGGTAACAAGAAACAATAGATCTTGCACAGATTAGCAACGTAAACCGACAATTCACAGGTAATAACAGTTCAGCACTTTGAGATTTAGCAACTTTCAATAGCGCTCAGCTCACCATCTTCCTAGCTCACACTGCAGACAAAACTCCAAAGAAGTTCCAGTCGTCAACACACACCCCTCTCCCTGATCCAAGACCGGCCCTTATATACTCTCCCTGACAGGCCGGGACGTTACATGGAGTTTTCTCGTACATTCAAGCCTATTTTCTTTCTTAATAGAGATATCGAAAAAAGGGTCGCATTTTCTAGAATCATCGATTTGTCGCCAATGTCAGGAGTCCAGGCCTGGCTGCTGCCAGTCATCCCATACTTACCCCTGTAAAACTCTCTTCCCAACCATAAGACTAACATTGCTGGGAAGTGACTTTCCATGTTCATAACATTACATTAATGATTATTCGTAACAATACATTAATGATTATGACCGGAAATATGATTGCTTGAGTTGGACAGTTGTAAAATTCTGCAATGATCCCAAAGACATTTCTTGGAATCAATGGTATTATATAATTTACTTGTGAGTAATATATCCACTCTTGTTTTAAACTAAAATTGTGATGGTTGTGATAATATTTCAAAAATGAAAAACACATGGTTGGAGAGAATTAAATAAATGACAACTGGCCTTTGTTAGTTATCATTTAAAATTTTATTCTTCTCTGCTAAAGGCGAGTTGACGATCACTCATAGGAGATGCTGTGTGCTTGAGTTTCTGCTTAAAAGTGAAGGGATTTTTTTTTTCAGTTGGCCAGTTGAGGCTGCTACAGAGAATATGCATTTGATTTCCATTTTAAAATTTTGCTGAACACTTTTTTTTTTAAGTAATATGGGCAGTTAAGGCAATTTTGCCACTTTTTTTTATTTTTCTCAATAAATCCATTTCTACCGAATTTTATTTCAATTAAGCAAAAAAAGTGATGATAAAAAAGCAGTTTCATTATTTTTATGAACAGAAGCTATTTGTTTCTATTTGACATAATTCAAAAATAAATAAAAAGAATCCCCTCCAAAAAAAATCAAACCTTCACAACAAAATTTTAAAAATATAATAAAAAAGTAGTTTAAAGGCTGTATTGAAAACAATAAATGCAAAATATTATATATATCAAGAGAGGAAGAAGTGATATATAAAGCTTATTTAATGTGGATATAAACTCAAAATAATATATGGGTGGATAATTTCAGATAAACTGCTACTTTAAGCTTTTCATTTTATTCAAATTAAAGGATAAGCTAAAAGAATATTTATAACAATTGCTTTTTTGTTCCGTAGACTCTTTCAAACGGTGGCCAATCCAATCTCAGTAATGACAGCACTGAAACATTAGAAAGGAATACCTCTCAAAGTCCAATCAGCCGCGATGATGTCAATTCTGTCGATGGTAAAACCCTTCCAAAATTGTTTCCAAGACGACCAAGCATGTCTGAAGCTTCCACAAATGATATTTCCTCAGAACTGTCTAGTCCTTCTTCAGTGTGTGCCGGCTACCCACTCCAGCGTGCCGTATCCCTCTATGACAATGTGGACCTGGAAGAAAGTGTTCAGGCTGCTTACAAACAATCACCTTCCAATTCTAGGATGAATTCTCCCGATGCCATTTGCCTCTATGTACCTTATGAAGGTCCACAACAAACTCAAGGTTCACCCTCTAGCACTGCAGTGTCTCCCGTTACTCCACCTAAAAATGGAGGACTGCACATTTCATCATCAAGTTAGCAGTTTTTGTGACTAATTAATTTTGTGAATTTGACTGATTATGTAAGACTGACAACATTCCTTGACTATCAACTAATATTTTCAATGGTATTTTTTTATTATCTATTATGTAAATATATATAATTATATATTTTTAAGTAGTTGTAGCACTGAGGCATGTGCAATAAACTTACAAATAAGACTTTTTATGTTTGGCTTTTTTTTTTCTTACACTAGTTTTTTGTAGTACAATGATTCTCTATGTATGGTGCACGCCCATTTGTGGGCTTGTCAAGGGTGCATTTTCTGTAGGTGCAACAGACATGACCCCGAGGTACCTTAGTGATCTGGTCTCCTTTTTAGTTTCCCTACCCTCTACCTTCTATGCTTTGTTTTCTCTTGTACTGCAGTACATTGGAATATAAGTATTATCTCTCGAGTGACCCAAAATGTCAAAAACCTAGATTCATGAGGGACTCTAAACAGGGAGTCGTTTGTATTCGTCACATCACTGACAAGAAAGGAAATTTTTTTTTGTCCAACACAACGCATCATTTTGACATTCAATAAGATCAAACACCCCAAAACAAAGCTAATTATGCAAACTTCCGAGTCCATCATTATATTCCAAGTCCGACTTGTTTTAATAATTATCGGTGTCAGTGTTATCATACAAAAAGCTACTGTTAAGGGATATATACTCAATGTTGTATCAAAATGTCGTATATCACAAGAACCACACACAACAAAACATACAAAGTTTTGATGTAACAGCTGGAAACACTAGTGACATATGGCATCTTGTGACGACATACAACAATTTGAGAGCAGATGTAGCAGTGGTATAGCTAAAGGGAGGGTGGCACTTCAAGAGGGGCAGCAAAATCAGGCATGATGAAAACAATTTTATAACTAAGAAGAGCAGCAGCACTTGTTCAATAATTGTGTACATAAAAAAATATAATTAAATTCTATTTTTCGCCTTTTGTCGGTAAACTGATATGTGAAAGAAAAGGCTGATGGTGGATGCACAATTTTGCAACCTATCTGGAGAGACGGAGGATGACAAACAACGAATTGCATTACTAATAAAATGTTTTTTCCTTGGAATTTATATTTTATTTTGAGATTTATGTGCCCTGTGTGATTGCAAAGGAAGGACAGCTTGTTGGAAGTTCGCCCTGGGGAGCTATGCCATTGAGTTTATGTATACAAGCGTTTTGCATCAATAAAATGTTTGGGCAAACTTTACATACAACATTTTGGTTTATCAGTGGCAATATTAACTTGTTCCAACTGTAGGTCATCGATTGATGAGCAACTTAGCACCAGATTTAACAACTTTGTGACCAGATAGCATTGATTGCTATCTGGTGCCAAAGTGTGTCAATTACTATTCAGCATATTCGAAATCCTCCTCTCAGCAGCTGGGTGGGGGAAAAAATTAAAAACAAAACAAAATTTGATATATTCTGAAACTAAAAAGTTTGTTCCTTCACACCACACTCAAACTTGTAAATTATTTCTAAATTTCATCAAGTTCTAAAATTTTATAATGAGTTGCACTCAAACCAATTATCCTAGCACTAGTATCATATCCAAACTTAACCCTTAATGAATTAAATTAACTCTTTACTTCTCAAGCCTGCTGAAATAGAAAATTGTCATTTCGTTGCTGAAGCATAGACCCCAATTCTTTGTTTAAATCAAACATTTTCAATTCTGTCATGCAACCTAGTATTAAAAGTTTTAATGACATTTCTTCTAAAATTCATGAATCTATCACCATTATTTCATATTTCAAGTCCTAGCCTCCATCTCAGTAAGTTTCTATCTTCAATAATGATGACTACCAACACAAATGGTGAAGACTACCATTCTGTCATCCATCTTCATCTTTTAACCTCTTTCTGCACCTTTTAGTCCAAACAAATTGTCATCAAAAGGAACACACAACAGCATTTTTATTGCTGTAAGTTGTTGGGTTGTCCATTTTTCACATTTAAATAAAAGGCAGAATATGAAATGCAATTTTAAATTAGAAATAACTTTCTAATGGAATTGTGGATTCGTGTTGGAAAAACTTATAAAATGAGCCTTCGAGTATTAAATTAGCTTAATTAGGTCAAAAGTAAATTTAAAAATTTTTTGAAGAATATTTTTTTATTTGAATGTAATTTTTGCATTGCCACTAAAATGCGTGTTACACACAGGAGGGAATGTAAATTTCCGATCAATATGTGCATCATTTTTGGAAAAAATTCAACTTCAGAAAAGAAAAAAAAAAAAATCGTCGAAAAATGCCCTATAAGTATTTTTCTATCTACCAAGTTCGCGGAGCGAAAAAAACATTCCGTTTCTAAAAGTATCGTTATACAATTTCAAATGATTTCTATGTGGTTGTTATTCAGAAAAAAATTTGCTAAAATTAAATTTTAAATTAACATTTTTCTCAATTATTATGCCGAGATGCTTTCCTCGTAATGCCTCAATGCTTTATATCATTATAAACTTAAAAATTAAGAACTTCAGTAAAGAACTATTAACTCTTTTACATTACATTTACATACATAAACCCTCGCTGTTGCCCAGAAGTGTCAAGTAATTTTATACAGTTCTGTATCTAATAGAGTATTACAGTAGACTATCTCTAATACGACACGTATGGGACTGGACACCTGTTGGATTATAAAGTGTCCGGACTGTAGAGGGTCAATAGAAAAAGCATGTACTGAGAAGGGGAAGGTTTCAAGTTTTAACACGAAAGAATGATTCATCACCAAGTAACATGTTCCAACAGGTGCGTCGAACTACGGGAGTGTCGGATTAGGGAGAGTCTACTATATTACATTTGCATTTACATACATCAACCCTCTGGCTAATGGCATAACTAAACAATATAGGGACCACAAAAAATGTTTAAGGTAGGGCCCTTAGGAAATTAATTTCATGACTATCCCTAATTATAAAAGTATTTCAAAATCCTTAATCACTCTAATATTATTAGTTGATTTTAAAGGATCTTGCAATTTAGGAGAAGTGAAGAAATAATTCAATATTTATTTAGATTTTTATTCGATACAACTTTTTTGTCGCAAATTTAAAAAAAATTTACAGTTAGTTTAAAATTCTTTATTTCGATCTTGCATTTCAGCAGAAGTGCTGTACTACCGCCACAAGAAAAACCTAGACACCAAACATGCCTGCGGCGGGCGTTATGGAAATGGGATATTCCACTGCACTTTAGGGGTGAAGGAAAGGGGTATTATTTCATTTGGCGAAGATAGAACCGACTACGGTCGCGAACGAAATCTCGCCTTAAGAAGTGCGCTTATTTCGCCAAATGTTGCGGTTGATTTCATACCCATTTACCTCCTTTCTTCCACTGCCTACTTGCGGCAACCCTGTTCAGGGTTTTTCTCCTGGCTATGGGACAGTATGTATTCTTCAAAATCCAGTATTCGGGACTAAAGATGATCAATCTTGGAGGGTAGGGTACCACAAAGGAGTTACTCTCCTCCAACCTAGGTGTATGGGAAAGAACATGAATGACAAGACCGCCACGACAATTAATCGGGCACTGTGGCCCCCGCATTATTGCCCCCATTACAAGCGGCTCATGTGACGACCCCTCAAACAGATGTATGACCCATCATCAGTAGGAGCCGATGCCATTACCATTACCATTATTGTATCTCACCGGGAAGCAAGACTCTGCTTACTTATACGGCACGTTCTCATGCCCCTTTAAATGGAAAAGTCTTGGGGGTTAGAATAGTAGCATTGCTAATGTAATTGTATCACCTGAGATTGGGACACCCTATGACCAGGGCAGGATTACCAGATAGGCCTAGAAGCCCCACAACTTTTTTTGGAGATATTTTTGCAGTATTTTCAGGGTATTTAATATCTGTGCTTTCATTTGATTTAGAAGGGTCATGTACGCGAATAAATTAAAATCAAGTATCGTTTAAATATTTATTTTGGGGACTTTCTTTTATGTATTCAAATTCGGCAGCAGATGAGTGTAGTCTTTTTTTTTGCGGTCAGATGACTTACTGACAAGTCACAAGCCTTGTCGAACTTTGTATCTGAGTATGCGTTAAAAAGTTTTGTAATTTTTTTACAATTTTGTTTAAATTATTTTTAAATTTAATTTTTTTATGAGCGAGATACTGAAACGAACTCTCTTTTAGGTGACCTATAATTAAGTGCTTTGTTATTTTAGTTTGCCGTAATATTTGTTTCTTAAAAACTGTTTATGTAGATATTAAATTTAAGTCTTAAAAAATTGGTTTTGGAAAGGGAAAAGGGGGGAACTTGCATTGTCTACGGGCCCCCACAGTGGCGGCTCGTCCAGCAGAGCTGCAGTCCCCCTGAAATTTTTTTTAAAAGCTTCTATTTTCGTTTTTATTCTAATTGGCTTACTTTCAATCAACTAATTGGCTTACTTTCAATCAACTAATTGGCTTACTTCAATTAGTTCAATGATCAACTAAAAGGGCAAAAAGTAATAAAGAACGTAAAAGAAAGACGGAGAATCAATCAAGAATTAAGAGAGAGAGATACCAAATCTGTATAGAATTTTGCCCCTCCTAAGGATCAAAATGCGCTCACTGGGCAACGCGGAGCTCTCTGTCGGGAGAAAAAAGCAACCCTTTCTCCCATTGAAATTAGATGTTCTTGAGCTGCGTTTCCACAGCTCTCGATTGGCGCGACTTCCTCATTTGCCCTTTTTCGCTTTTTCTCAGTAGTCCAGTCATTAAGTAGTTTTTTTTAAATCAAATTCTGGAGGAGGAGATTTTTTGCTCCTTTATGTTTCTGGGGGTGCTGATTACGAACCTGAGGTTTGCCACAAAAAATTTTTATTGGAATTTTAGTTATAGCCAAAAAACATGAAAAAAAATTTTCCCCTGTTTTTGCTTATTACTCAAAAACTATCAATTTTTAGTGTATCGTAATTATATACCAAAATAATCAGCACAAAATTTCCTTCAACTTAGGTCTATACAACTTTTGCAGCACTGCTTGTTTCTGAGCTGACGAGTCGCCACTGAGCCCCCATAAAGCTTAGTCTGGCCCTGGCTGTGACGGTGGACCCCTGGCATTTTTCAATTTCTGTCACCCTACAGTTACGCTACTTCTCGCACTCGCTGAGAAATCTGAACCTAAAATTATGCACTTCTATATGTAACTAAATGCATTTTTGAAGCTTAACACGTTGACGTCCAATGCTTGGGACTGTAGATGCATATGACGGCTATTGCGCCGTCTTATATTCTTAGTAATATAAATAAATTATTAAAATGTATGTCAGTGTTAAATCTATTTCCTTAGAAAGTTTTTATTGTTCTAGCAAGAATGAACTATGAAGATGGTATAAAAAGGTCATTTTAGACCTATGTGTTTGCAATTCATTTTATTTATATCGAAAGTTCCATAAAAAGGCTAAATTCCTGGAGTTTAGGGATTCCCTGATAAAATCATTAATTCAATTATCAGAACATATTTCAACTGGTAAACAACTAGTGCCATCCACGACGACATATGTATTATGTTATCCGTTATACAAAGAACTAACTCTATTACGCTAGCAGCGTATCAAAAACTGCAATTGCTTAAAGGAAAAATAGCCTTTAAAATACCGTGGCATTGAAATTGTTCTGGTTTCAAATACGCAGACATGACATATTTCCCCGGAAGCGCAGATTTCCGCTTTTTCGGCATCGAATTTAATCATTCTTGGGATCGATGCAAATCTGCATTAAAATTTTTGTTAATGTGTTGGGGGGGGATGCTCACGGAAACAAAATCTGTGCGCCATGTGCACATTTGCGTATGGATCTAAGGCGAAAGAGTTTCTAATTCCTAGGATATTGCGTAATTCTGTTGAAAGCCGTTCAGCGTCCGAGAGATGTGCCGGCGTTTTGCCGCGCTTTGGAGTCAAACTTAGCATTGGGAGGAATGCCTGAAGGTTGTATTCTTTTATTTTTCGTTCCGTTCAATCATCTTTCGTTTTGTCCAATCAGAATTCGGAATAAAATCTGATTGGATGGAAATCATCCATGAATTTCTACCGATCCGAATTTCGCGAGAAAAAAAGATCGTTAGCTCTTTGTGAAGGAAGCCATTTTATTTTCGCGTTCTTTTTAACATTCTTTTCTTCGTTTTTGTTAGTTAATTCGATTTAATTTTTATTAGTTTTCATTCCCAAACGTTTGTCTATCAACAGGATGGCTACTATCGTTTCCGATAGTCCGAAATTGCGGGACATTGATAAAAATGAAAAGAACGAATTCCGGTGTGACTTACTAGAAAAAAAAATAACTTAAATCTTGGCGAAAAGGAAACTGATGTATCTGTTGGTGAAAGTTTAAACAATTTTGATGGCAGTGGAAAAGTGTTGTGCATTCTTTGTAATGACTCAGACATGACACATTTCAGCGTTTTCGGCATCGGATTTTACCATTCTTGGGATCAATGCAAGTCTGCATTAAACTTTTTGCTAATGTGTTCGGGGGGGGGGGCGGCACGAAAAGACCCGACAGTAGCATGCAAACAAAAACTGCGCTCCATGTGGTATGTCCGTTATGCGCACATTCAACATAATGTCAACGTAATGATTTAAAACTGCCATCTCCTGTTGATGATTCAGGTAAACTTATTCCCATAGGCATTTGGTGGTCTAAATTATTCACTATGGAAAAATATACTAGTATCAGTAAGATGGTAAATGCTGTAATTAGTTGGTTGCATGGTCCTCAAGTTGAAGGCACACTGAATATAATGTCAGATCTTATAGATATAAGATCAGGAAGAATGCATATTGAACCATATTTTTCAATTCACAATGTTAAATACAAAATGTTGAGCAAAGAACAGTCTGCTGTTGAGTATTTTCGAAAATTTAGAATTGATTATTTTATTTTAGAAATTTAGATTTGGCATGATGCTCTTCATAGTAACATGTGAAAAAAATTTAAGGTCATCAAGCAAATGCTATCGGGTGGAACTTGATAGTAAGAAAATAACATTGGAGGGGAAAAAATAAAGAAAAAGCCCCTATCAAAGAAAGACAGCAATATTTTTTTTTTTTTTTTTTTTTTTTAAAATTGAGGAAAATAGCAGATTGAAGCATAAAAGAAAGGTTGAACTGTTAGCACAAAAATTTTTTTTAAAAAGGATTAAGAATAATGAATAAATTTAAAGAAAAAAGCTTTTACATCAGTAGCAGATCCTCTATTTGTGCTCGTGACCACGTGAACCCCCAGAGAAAAACGAAGAAATAAATTTATTAACAAATTAAATAAAATGATATTTAATATACTTCCAGATATTTGTCAATTTCCAGGATTAGTTTGCCGCATTTTAAATACGCTAATACGTGGCTAACGAACTGTTTTGTAGGTTACTACAGAACAGCACACTTGATCTTTCCTCGATCGCACGTGCGATCGAAGAAATGCCCTTGAAAACCTGAAGCGCACCGAGAAGCGCGAAGGGAAAGGCACCGCCGGCCATTCCATTCGCACATCTTCAGTGTGCGGGAGCTCGCATTGTTTGCAGGTATCTCGTTCGAATTCTCCCTTGGTTTGCTATATTCGGTTAGTTAATTTGTTTTTTTATATTGTTACTATTTTTGGATATGTATTTTTTACGAACTAGTGTGAACAGTTAAAATGGCACTTTGTAAAATCGTGTTTCGGAACTACAGCAATTACATTTATCAGCATTGTGTTTGGAAAGAAAAATTGAATTAAAATTACTCAGGCCAATACCTTTGCAAAACCTTATCCAGGTGACGAAATTTCATAGGGAGATAGAGATTTATAATAGAGATTTCAAAAGGGAATTTGTTTTCCATGCCTCCTGTTTGCAAAACAGAATGGCGATTCAAGTTGGTTGAGTTACGATGTTACTGATTTATCACATCTAACTCAGAAAATAAAAAAGCATGAATGCTCACAATCACATATAAACTCGATCCTAGAATTTAATTGACTAGGAAAGGTGGATATTCGCCAAAAACTCGACAGTGCATTTCGTTCAAATGTTAAAAGACATAATGAGAAAGTTACCAAAAATTGTTATTGTTCTAACAAAAATCATTGATTGCATTTGTTTTGCAGTGCATTTGAGCTTGCACTTCGAGGACATGATGAACGCGAGGTTTCATTAAATACGGGAGATTTCAGAGGTCTTATCAACTTCTTAGCAGAACTTGATTCGTCTCTTAAAGATCATCTCACTAGTGCCACTGTTTCTAAAGGAACGTCAAAAGAAATTCAAAATGATTTATTAGACTGCATGCTCACTGTTTGTCAAAGAAAATCTCCACAGAGAATTGCTATTCTGGATGAAACTGTTAGCGAAAGGATACCTCTTGGTATTTTAAGAGTCGAACCATCAATACAATGTGTGAATATAGGGAGCAGTTGATTGAATGCATGGGAAAAATAGAGTCAACATCTAAACAAGCTGTAGCAATAAATCAAGCAGGGGCTATTCGCCGTATGTTAAAAGACTCGAAATTTGGGTTTTGGCTTACAGTGTTTTATAATATTATGCTACATGTCAATGTGTTATACAATCAGCTTCAGAAAACACGAACTGATACACCACTCATTAGAAAGGAAGTAAACGTTTTCCACCAGTCATTAGAGAAAGAAAGGAAGAGAATGGACACAGTGACAAAGGAGATATCGGCATCGTATGAAACTTCGAGAAAATATTCATATAAATAGAACTGTAGCAGCGAAAGAGATATGTGATGATATCACTAATCAAGTAAAAGAGAGATTTTGTTTTATATCTCACTACTCTGTTGTTTCTCTACTCGAAGCTCCAAAATTCCAGGAGTACGAGAAAAAGTTTTCAACTCAGATTCTTGACCAAACAACTGATGTTTATTCCATGCTACAGAAGGGTCGTCTGAAAGCTGAACTAGGAGTAATTTACAGAAGATCAGATTTCAGAAATATGACTGGTGCTATTAGTCTTCTACAATTTATTATAGAAAACAATTTACAAACTACGTTTCCTGAGACCTACAAATTATTGAAAATTATTGTTACCATTCCAATGACCACTGCTGAAGCTGAGAGATGCTTCTCAACTCTAAAACGAGTTAAGACATTTTTAAGAAGCACTATGAGCGAGGACAGACTAAGCGCTCTAGCTACGCTCTCAATTGAAAAAAGAATGACAAATGACATACCTAAAATCAATCAAAACGTTATTGATTTGTTTGCCTCAAAAAAAGACAGACGAGTGGATTTAATTTACAAAAATTGGACTTGAGTATTTTGCAATCAAAGTTCAAAGATGTATTGCAAGCAATATTATGGTTTTATTACATTCCATTGTAAAAAATAAAATGTTACAATTTTTTTACCTAAGAGAACTTGTTATATTTTTAGTTGCATTGTTTCCCTTTAACTTGCAAAAACGCAAATGTATTTTAACTTGTAGGTTACGTCATATCTGCAGATTTAATTTTCGAAATTTGTTTTGTGAACCTCCATTTAAATAACTCACGAGCCGCCACTGTTTTGCATGTCCATATTTTTAGTGAGATAATTTTTACCATAGTTTTTATTTTAACTAAACTTTCTACGTTAATCATTTTTAATCCATAGATTTTCTTTTATACTTATAATAATTCTACAATATTTTTAATATCTCAAGCACTTTTTTTATAAATTTATTCATTTTATTGTTCAATTAATCATACTTATTTTAATTTTTGGTGTTTATGTTTGTCACGATAAATTATTTATGAAGTTCAGCTTTTTTTGTTCCAATCCTATGTCTGAATACGAAAAATAACCAGACATTTCCTATGCAAGACGTTTATTAGTAGAATACTGAACTAAAACTTAAACAAAAACTCTCGTTCAAACAACAGTTATAAAAGATTACAGTTAACATATATATATATATATATATATATATATATATATATATATAGGGTATTATCAATAAGCATAATTTAATCACCGCGTAAAGAAGATTGTAAAAGCTAGATTATTTTTGCGATAGATGGAGCCAAGAGTCCTGCTCATGATACGTCATGAACAGCGCCCTCTTTTTCCCCACAAAACCAGCGAGCACGCTCAGAGAGACGCAGCAGCAGCAGTGGGCAAACCAGTAACTCTCTCTCGTAATTTCCCTCTTTTATCAGAATATAAGCTAAAGCTGTTTCGACGCAGTTAAGTCGCCTGATCATCATGTTATGGTAACTATATCCTGTTTAACTTTTCCTTCTGGCTATCTCTCAAATACCGTAATTACTTTTAACCCATTAACGTCTATCTCGATTTTAATCTAGCTCGCGTATAACCATGACTTGATGTTAATCTTTAAACTTTTGTTATCTTTCTTTGTACATATTTTCCCCCTGTAAATTCTCCCTATAGTATTTAAATAAATGTTTTGTATTTAAATTGAAGTCTCCTCGTTTATTTCATATAATATTTTGTTTTAAATTTAATGTGACTGAAACCCTAATAAATCCCCTAGACTTAATTCCGATCCACTTACCCCTTAAAGGTAACTTTTCCGTGGGCATTCTGTTTAATCGAACGGAATCCCATATATATATATAGTGCGCACAAATACTTAACACCTGAATTAATACAAAAAAGCTCCGTGGATATAACAATTTGGTCGACCACAAAAAACAGTCAGCTCTTCATCTGCAGCATTAAGTTTAGCAGGAAATCAACATTTTATTGAAAAAATTCCAACACCAGAAAACTCCAAGCGAAATAAAATGTTTCGTCGTTGCAGACAATGTGTTGAAAGTTAAGTTCTTAGGGAAACTGCCTATAGGTGAAAAATGTGTCCTGAAAAACCACCGCTATGTCCAGAATGCCTTGAGACCTATCATTTATGCTCCCTTACAAATGTTTCTCAAAATTGAAATTTGTATCTTTAAATTATCTCTAAATTTTTGTTATGCCAATGTTAGATTGCAAAAATGCAACTACATCATTTTTCGTCTTTACCAGTACTTTTAAATAATTTATTTTTTCGCCACCAAAGTTTCTTTCTTACCTTGTGGCAACTTTTAAATTATCAACGGAATTTTTTACAGTTTTATTAAATTTCTTAATTTATCATTTTTATTTTTCTAGTAATCAACTTAATTATTAATTGCTTTAACTTTTTATGTAGTTTCTTTTAATGTTTCAATGTTTATTAAATTGTAAATTACTTTCTTACACGGAACTATATGCTCGCCATTTTGAACGGCGGAAGCTTTTGTGTGAAAACTGGTTTGAGCGTCTCCTGGCTGGAATGTATTTCCTTTGTCTAGTGTTTATTGCTTTTAAAAAATACTGAAGTTAACGGTCGCGCGTCTGGGAGGGTTTAGAGTCCGTTGGATTTTTTTCCTTCGGTTCTCTTCCTCTCAGGCGTGCTGACGGGCTCTATTAAATTCTGTGAATATGATAACGAAATCTGCAAAAAGATGACATGCAGAGTTTACGAAAAAATTATTTTTTGAAAATAACACGAGCTTTTGAAGTGCTGTAATAACCAACTTCCCTTTGTCTGGGCCTCTACAGAAATACGGTGTGTGCGTGAAATAAAAGGTGAACGACGTTGTAATCGCTTATATCAAGAAGGTGAACATCGTGATTATAAAAATATGAATGAAAAGCCAGAGTTCATTGGAATTAATCAGCAAACTGATATGCAGTAAATATCTGCGATTTCATCAACCATGTTATATTTCGCCATGAACACCAGCTCGGAACTGAGGCAGCAAAAATTTTTGTTGGGAATATGAGATTTGATTCATGAACTGTGATGCAATAAAAATTCAGCAATTACACCCACCACTTCAAATTTTGCCAAGTGTACTTGCTCAGCACGGCAGCAGAAAAATGTCTTGTTGGTAAAGCGAGATTTGGCCCAGTATCATACGATAATGCATAATCGCGATAGAGCTCTCTGATTTTTCCATTTCCTCGAATTCACTTATTTTCGTGTTATCTAATTCAAATTTAAAAATCTGCAGTATAAATATATTTTTTACTTGTTTTTTGTAATAATGTGTATATTTTTGTTTGGTTTTTATATGTTGGTTGTGTGCATCAATCTCTGTTATTTCAATGTTATAGAATATGAATAATTAAGTTGGCAGGTTAAAGTTTTAGTGTGAAAATAAAAAAATATGTAATTCAAAAAATTTGTTTTCTTTAATCTCTCTATTTGTTTCACAACGCAATGTAACTTTTTTCACCAATTCTTCCACTATAGGTTTTTTAACTTCTGGATAGTCTAGAAAAGGTAGGTAGTTACCTTAGTGAGAATTAAAATTGTATTTTTATTTGTATTTCATTTTTTAGCACCAATTGATCATTTCATAATTGAATATATAAATCAATCTTTAATAATGGTGCTGTAAATCAGGATTCTAGACTGATAAATTAAAATTCAAATATTTTAACTTAACCTATATTAACTATTTAACAGCCAATATAAGTGTTTATTCTTGAATTTTTTTAATTTTGTATAACAGTTAACTCTAAATGAATTCAAATTAACTGAATTAATATAAAAAATAAAGTTATATTGGTTTCTAAAAATATTTTTTTGTTAAACTATTCCCAAAAAAATTATCGTTTTAGTCTGCACAGCTACCAAGACTTCTACAGCCATCTTTTGTGTATCAGCGAAATCGAGATATTAAAAACAAATGACGGCTATAGACGTTCGCCATTTTTTAGAAAAACTTCTTAGAAAAAATAATAATTTTATTCTGTAAGTTTGACTCCCCAAGAATCAACTAATTAATGAAAAAAAAGTTGCTTTTGTCGTCCATCTCCGATTTCAGATAGAGCGTCAACGTGTTAATGCAGGCTTTGGGATGGGGAGTCAACATACAAAAAGTGAGCGTCACGAACGGAAGTACGTCATACCAGCGGAGGCACATCGATGCTGCCACGTCGCGAGACAGAAGGACGTCAAACCCACGCAAGCGTATACCTTTACTCTCGTAGACTGTGTGTTTAAACATGTTGATACGGAATGCGTGCATGCGCTGTGTTAGAGAATAGCCTTCATACTTTTTTTAAAGAGAAATTTTACATAACTACAACAAATATTGACGTTTCTGATGGTTTAGCGAATGGTGCACTTGGAAAGTTGGTATATGAAGAATTCAAAGAAGAAAACAACGTTTACAGAGTGTGGTTAGAATTTCCTGGTTCTCCTAAGATTAGTTGCTCGATGAATTGGCCACAATTACCCTGAAATGCCACTTATTTTGGCTGGTGATTTTAATGTTAATTTTGCGGATAAAAAATCAGAGCCACATGTAAAATCTCTTTGATGAATTTAATTTAACTCTAAACAGGAATCCAGCAGTGTCGACGACAACGGTTCACACAACCATTGATGCAGTTTTTACTTTCTCGTATACGAAGTATACAAAGAGAAAGTATTGTAATCGTAAAAAAATTCGAACTCGAGATTTTGACGAATTTCCACGTTTTAGTCCTCCCTGAGTTCGAAAAACACAATTTTGGAATTGTGTCTGTGAGCACGATAACTCGAAAACTATTAGAGCTACGAGGATGAAATTTGGTATGTGATCTTTACACATCATTTGTAGGTTTCTGTCAAATTTTGGACCAAATCCGTCGGAGGGTTGATGGTCTGTCGGTTTGTATAATCTCATACTTGTAAAAATTATATCTCCTAAACCCTTTGGCTTAGATAAATAAAAATTGGTATGACGGTTGCTAATATTAATTATAGATCTGTGCCCGAATTTCGTTACAATCGGTTAAAAAAAGGCGTTCAAACTGCATAATTAATTTTTCTAATCCGATTCTCCATGGGCATGCGTACTGGTAGCAATCTCTGTGCACGCGGAAGTTATGGAGCGAATTACGTCACTTTGTCCTTCAGCCGGCAAGAGTGGAATCGGTACGCACCTCTTTAAATTTGATTCTTTACCTAAATATTTTACAATCACTATAATCTACAATGAAAAACCTTCTGATAGTCATTGGATTCTGGGTAACAGTAGGTTCGAATTTTTTTATCCACGTGGGGGAGGGGAAACAGCACCTTTTTGGGGAAATATACGAGAAAGTTTAGGGGAGACCACTTCTGCTGGTTTCCAGATTTATTAATAAAATAGAATCGCAGACATTTCTATCATATTTCAGTTATCACAAAGCGATTGTTTCCATGATAGAATGCAATGATTAGATTAGATTTTTTTGTTTCAATATACTGATTAATAAAAGTATAATTAATTTTTTCAATAACTGCTTGTATGCCTTATATTTTTTAATCTGTTTTCATAAGTCATAAATTATAAATAATTAATGGGTTTATATATATTTGTACTCATTATCATTATTATAAATAAATAATTATATAATTTTTAAATATTTTGTTTCATTTGGGGGAGGGAAGTGAAAGAAAGAGAAACAGAGTGCGATTCTACCATTGTGCATTTAGTTATATAAAAAAGCTTAAGAAGCTTCGCTTCGGTCGTGCGTCTACTCGCCGAAACACACCCGTATTTTTTTTTTTTTTTAAGTAATAGCTAGCAACCACTCTTCCCCCAATAAATGACGACGTAAAAAGAATAGAACTAATTTTGTAGCGGAATCGAATCAAAAGATTCGGACTTTGACTCTGACCACCATGCTGCTGATGTTCGTCGTTTCTGACTCGTCGTACTTGTGAATCAGCTCGTGGCAACTTGAGGATTTACCGACAGCGGAGTATATGAAGACGTTCAACCGAGAACTCTTTCTCTCTTTTGCCTTTTTCTTTCCAGGTTGTTTACACCCGGTTCCTTCGGTGACTGATGTTTTCTTCACCCGTGTTTTGGAGTCCATGGGCTTACCCTAACATCTTGAAGCGTCATGACATACCGTTTTTAATATTGTTGTTTGTATTAAATAAATTGTTTTATTCATCCAGCAGCGTCTTCTGATGTGTGCGACATACACCCCCGCTTCAGTCACACGCTGATGTGGGGTGGCACTGTCCAGAACCACCCAAGAACAATACACTTTAAAATTGCAAAAATCCAATGATCACGTTTATTACTTCCTAGATTTTTGAACCAAGCAATCTGAAAGCGAACTACTTCAGCACATATGTGCTGGAAGTAGTTCACTTTTAGATAACTTTTGTTAATCATCTTAGTGCCAGAAAATAAATGTGTGCGCATTTTTTTTTTTTAAATTTTTCAGTAAATTTTAAATTTCCAATCTAGAGTAAACTAAAAGCAGCCTTCTGAGGAGGGTTCATAGCAAAAAAAAAAACTCTTTTAGCTCATGATGTAACGGAACGTTTCCACAGATTGTGCTTGACAATGATGACTGGTGCTTTATTGAACGAGTTTATCTCTTAGACGAATAAAAGAGAATCAATAATCGGTTCTTGCGTACTAATCTGAACTGGTATATTTTGCGGGCCCGCCGAGAGAGGGATGGAGGATTCGCAAAATCCTCGAGGCCTGGCCCAAAGGGGAAGGAGGGGATCGCCGACCCGGGATCTTATATCGGGAAGGAAAGATATATTTTCAAGAGTATTTATTTTTAATCATGACAAATGGGACCCGGCATGAGTTGAACTATATTTTTACATTATTTTCTCTGATTATGAAACTACACATTCTTATTATATTAATCGAGCTTACAGTAAATAGCTAGAAATCAGATTTTGTAACAATACATGAATATAGACTGAAGATTTCGCAACAACACATGAAAAAAGACTTCCGTTCGCTGTTAGTCACCATATGGTCAGAATTCCTGTCCTAACGCCACGAGAAAAACCCTATACATGACAGTGGCGGTAGTTATGGAAAGGGGACATTTCACTCAATTTTGGGTTGAAGAAAATGGCTTTTTTCATTTGGCGTAGATAGAATCGGCGGAAGTCTCATTTCGCATTGTACTTCGGTTAAAAACGAATTCCTCGCCTAACGAAGTGCGCTTAGTTTGCCAAATGTTTAGGTTGATTTTATACCCGTTTCCCTCCTTTCTTCGACTCGTGTATTTGCGGCAACCCTGTTCAGGGATTTTCACTTGGCGGTGAGACAGTCTCGAGTCAGCCCGCATATCAGTGCTACCATCCAGGGCCCGTCTCGGCTCTTGGCGTCCCTGATACTTCGTAACAAAACCTGTCGAGAAAAAGGGAGCCGAATTTACTCGAATTTTTATTTTCTCGCATACGAAAAGTACGAAGAGAAAATTTTGAAATTGTGAAAAGATCCGACCTCGATATTCTCGTGAATCTCCTTGTTTTAATCCTCAAAAAGTGAAACAACTAAAAACAATTTTGGAATCATATCTGTCAGAGTCAAGTTTCCTTTACCCCGCGTTACGTTTCCTCTTACTCTAAAAGGACCTAATTCACCAATAGAATATACAATCTAAATAAGGATTGCCAAAACACAACAATTACCAACGCCATCAATGTATCTACTGAATTTTATTATCAACAAAAATCCTTAAATAGTATGGAATTACAACATGTTGCCACAAAAACCATTTACAATTAATAGGTTCAAATTCATAGACACAGTGGTAAGTGATTCGAATCCTTACACGTCCCCCTTAAAGAAGCGCATCCGTCGCCTTAGGGACGATGCAGCTACCTGAAATGAGACTTAAAAAAAAACAAAAAGAGAACAACATACATAATAATGATCAAGTATAGCACAGGCAAGAGCTCCGGAAAAAAAACACGCGACTCTCTCTCCCATATTATAATGACAAAGGCATTCAAATGAACTCAATCACTATAATAACTCCACAAACACTTAATACGTTATAAGAATGACTCACAAGTTATACTTTAAAAGAATTTACAGAAGTAACATTTATTGTTAAAACGGTTAAATTTAAAAACACTTTCTCAACGAGTCTATATACATATATATAAAATCACATTATGTATACAAAAAAAAGATCATAACTATAAATATTGCTTAACGCACATTCACATTAGTTTATAGAGTCTATTGCTAATCTGGATAAGGCATCTGCATTTCCATGCTGGATACCCCTCCGATATGATATAGTTAGGTTATATCGCTGCAGTGCAAGTGCCCATCTCGATAGTTCCATGCTCCATGAGGGGCACTATTAGTTAAATAAGTTAAGGGATTGTGATCCGAAACAACCCGAATTTTACCTCCAAATATCCAAGTATAGAATTTCTTTAATGCCTCTAAGACACAGAAAGCTTCTCTCTTAATAGTTAACCACTTCATCTGGGTAGGGGTGAGTTTCTTACAAAAGAATGCAATAGGCAATTCCTTTCCGACATCGTCATGCTGTGTCAAACACGCTCCGATTGCGGTTGCTGATGCATCAGTGTACAACCAAAACGGACGACTAATATCTGGAGTATGTAAAGTCGGCATTTTGATGAGTTCATCTTTGATTTTTACAAAAGCTTCCCCTGCCTCAATTGACCATGGAAGGATATTTGATACCTTTCTTTTGGTGAGATCGGTTAGAGGCAAAACAATTTCTGAGAAATTCGGGATATAATCCCTATAGTAGCTCGCAAGTCCCAGGAAGCTTCTGAGCTCTTTCTTTGTTGATGGCCCAGATAGATTTCTCAAGACCTCGGCCTTTTCAGGATCAGGTGAATGCTGACAGGATCCGACTATATGGCCTAGGAATTTCACTTGATTTTGTCCAAAGGCACATTTCTCTAAGCTAACC